>PVKB01003013.1:0-231262 GCA_004027205.1 Ctenodactylus gundi
TTTTTTTTTTTTCCTTAAAATGAAAAAACATGATCTACACCAATGTAATTCAGTAATTAGGAGGGTCTGGTCACACGGAGGTGCCATCCCTGTGCCTGTCTCTTACTGGAGTCCTTCAAGACAATTCCTAAGTATCACGTCATCTCTGCTCCAAGGTGCTCCAACACGCATCTCGGGGAAGTGACACAAAGTGCATTATCTCACTGAAAGCGTGACGCACAGCTCCTGAGAGGCATCACTGTGAAATATTACAGATGCTCCACCTGCCTTCTTATGGTCGTTTTATTTAAGACAGGACATAAAAGAGGACCCCACCCTGTGCCGGGACTGTCACCGCAGAGGCAAGCGGGGCAAACAGTACATGGCAGCAGGTGTCTTCCCAGGGCGGGGAGAAACTTTCCCAAGTGAAAAACTGGATCTTAACATTCACGCAAGTATGTGTGCATATTTGTCTGGCATAGAGTCGGGATCATGCGTGCCGCATGCTGTCCCCTTGAGGAGTCACCGCGGCGTCGCTGGGGGCCCCTGGCTGCTCCATAGCCCTGCAGGTGGTCCCCCATACACTTCTGGTTCATCTCCCCCTCTGTTTAGTGTTTTGCTTCCTGTGTGTGTACAGAGCCCCGTGTAATGTACCGTTGCCACGGAACTTTCCCTCCTACCTGCGCCGTGCTCTGCGGTGGTCTTTCGCTTACTGACATGTTCTGAGATTTCCTCTTACTGAAGTTTATAGCCATCATTCAGTCATTCTTGTGGCTGTATGTTGTATGACTGTGCAAGAAAAAAAACTAACCCACTCTTTATAATACTTGAGATCCTCCTGCCTCAGCCACCAAGAGCGCTGGGATGACAGCCACGCACGGGTTGAACATCTGGGTCATCCCTTATTTGGTCCTGTGATGAGTAACTTTGCGATGGGCCTTCTTGGGCAGGGCAAGGTTTTCCTGAGGCATCATCACAGCTGTGGTGCCACTCTGCCCGCACCTGGCTGGAACTTACAGCCTTGTTTGAACCAGGCATTGGCTTTAGGCAGCTGATGGAGTCAGCTGCAAACGGCGGGAAGCTAAAACAGAGATGGCGGCGCCATTCAAAAGATGCCCACTCACCCAAAAAGGACACGGCAAGCATTCCCTGCGCGGGCGCAGTGCGGCTACAGGGCGCCCCTCCTGGAGGAGGCGGCCTCAAACAGCAACCGCAGCTCCAAGCAAGGCTAATTTTCCTTTTTTTATGTTCCTGACGATCCAGCCCAGCGCCTTCTCCCTAGGCTGTCTCTCCAGCCAAGTTTTTATTTCTGATTTTGAGACAGGGCTTTAGTAATTCCTAAGTGGCCCAGGCTGGACTCAAACTGTTGATCCTCCTGCCTCAGCCTCCCAGAGTGCTGGGATGACAGGTCTAGCTGAGGGTTAATATTATAGAGCAAAACAGGAGCTGAAATAAGTGCTCTGTAACCTGACGAGGCAGAGCACTTGCTCCTTCTGGACTTCAGAAAACAGATGCTGTGCAAAGTCTCCTCTGCTTTGGTGGCACGGCCAAACCATCTATTACGCTGAACGGAGCAGCACCCCCCTCCACCACTTTGGAAGGAACCTTACCTCACCGTTCTATTACCAAATCTCATCACCCTAAAATGATCAGAAGGCATCATGCCAGGAAAGGGAAAGCTACTTGGCCAGAGCCCAGTCCCCAGGATTCCGCAATTCTGCCCTTAAGAGTCCTTGACTCTCCCTCGGGAGGCCCAAGAAGCCTGGAGTCCAATTCCTGACGTCAGCTCCTCCTCACTATCAGGGACACACCGGAGTGGATCTTGGAGCCAGGGCTCCCGGGGTGTCTGTGGATTTCACCTAGAAGACGCGGGGACTTCCTTCGCTGGGAATCATCCAGAGCCACGTTCGTCCCTCAGCCACCCCACCCTGAGGACCCTCCAAACACAACCCCCCCGCCCCCCAAGGCAGGAGACACGGCTTCCAGCGTGCAGCTGCCGGAGGATCCGGTCCAGGGGGCTGGCCACGTGGAAAGGCCCAGCCGAGGCCCAGTGGGAGAAAGGCGATTCCCAGCGCGCAGGAAGCTGAGCGCGGGAGGGGCGGGGCTAGCGAGGGGGCGTGTTCTTCCGGGTCAGCTCGAGCGACCGGTCTGCCTCTTAACAGACGGTGATGGAACCACGTTCCCCGTGTGGGAGCCTCTGAGCGACAGTCCAGATCCAAACCGGAGCCTATAAAGAGGCAGTTAGGGTCACAGCCTGCCTCTCGGAGGTCACGCGCAGCAACCCAGAGCACAGACCTCCTCCGGTCCCTCCGGGAATGATGAGAGAAATGACTGGGAGAAGGGACTGAGCCAGCCCCGCCTGGGAGAACTCTGCACCCCAGCGGAAGAGTTTGGGTTTGACCCTGTTGGTGAGCAACTTCTCCCACAGCGAATCGGAGACGGACTGGGAGGGCGGCGTGCAGCCCCAGTCAGAGAGAAAGGAGGTTGATTATGTGGAGCAACTGTGGGAATCCACGGGAAGGGACCTGGTCAGCCAGCCACGGTGTGCTAGAAACAGTGACGGCCGCGGCCCGGCGCCATCCGCGGGAGACAGGCCTTGTACGTGCACGAGTGTCTGCAAAGCCACAGAGGATTTTGAGGGGGATTCAGAGAAATTTGCCTTCTATGAGGATAACTTTTTAATTACATAGGAGCTGGAGGCACAGTTCGGCAGTTAAAGTGCTTGCTTAGCAAGGCACAAGGCCCCGACTCCAGTTCCTCAGCACCACATAAATTGGGCGTGGTAACACATGCTTGTAATCCCAGCACCCAGGAGGATGGTTGTGAGTTCTAGGCCAGCCTAGACAAGAGAGTGAGACTCTGCCTCACAAAAAATAAAATGATGGTGTGTCCTCGTCCACTCCCCCGAATCTGGCACCGTGTGACTTCTGGCTTTTCCAAAAATCAGAATGACCCTGAAAACAACTTGAGTGCACCTGGGACATCAAGGCAGCCGGGACAGTGCAGTTAAGACATGAAAGAGGATCCAGAACTGCTTCAGACAGTGGCGGCGGCGACAGGGTAGGTGCGCTTGAAGGGAGGGAGGAGTTTGAGGGAGGCTCGTGGCAGTCTGTCTTCCTATAATAATTTTTTAATTTGAACACCACCGTAATTTTCTGTCGTATCTGTGTATGTTCAAAAGGACTTTGGGTCCCAGCATCTGATTTGGCTGCGTAGTTCTGAGTACATTTCATACAATTTCAGTTTCTGTATCTGTAAATAGAAATAAAACTATCCAAGCTGCAAAGTCAGTGGGAGAACCAAGAGGAAAGGAGAGAGTGCCTGGGCAAGGGCTGAGCACGCACACCGCGGAGGACAGACAGGGCTTGTGCTGCCCCCTGGTGGACACCCCTGCTGGTGAAACTGAGGCTCAAATTAGAAAATGGCTCTGGGCAAAGCCCAGTGGCATACACCTATGATTTTAGCACTCTAGGAGGCTGAGGCAGGAGGACCACAAGGTCAGGCCCTGCCTGGGCAATTTAATGACTTAACAGAGATGCTGTCTCGAAATTAGAAATAAAAAGGACTGGAGACATCGCTCAGTGTGAAGGCCCTGGGCTCATCTCCAGTGCCACACACACACAGAAAGAGGAAAAAAAGAAAAAGAAAGAAAGAAAGAAAGAAAAGAAAATGAAACTAAAAAGAAGAACAGGAAAAGCTGCAATTAAAAAATCTGTTTGCTTGTATAAAATTCCAGGAACAAATTCCAGAAAGGCATGCTTCTTGTGATAACAGCATGCTCAGATGGAATTTCCTGTGATGAGGGCAGGCCCCCCCTTTTCCGTTCCCCTCACATCCCCTTACCTGCCCCTCCATCACCCTCTGTCTGTCCCTAATTCATCAACAGCATTTTGAGTGTCTGTTATCATCCAGCACTTCTGCAGCCATTATGACGAGCGCAGCTCCAAGCCAGGCATAAATTCCACAAGGAATGACACAGTAGCACAGCTAGCTACAGAGTTGTGTAATTCGAAACAGAGGCAGGAAGTGGTAAGTACCCCACGTGGTGGCACAGGCCTGTCATCCCAGCACTCTTGGGAGGCTGAGGCAGGATCCCAAGTTCAAGCCCTGCCTGGGCAACCCTGTCTCAAAATCAAAACTTAAAAAAAAGGGCTGGGGATATCAGAAACAGAGGAGCATGGTATGGCAAAATGGCCCCGTTGGAAGACTGTCAGGACTTTTAAAGTTATGAACCAAAGAGAGGGGCCCTGAAGGGTCACCTGTTATACCACAGTAGCACAGGAGAGAGAAACTGTGTATCTAAGCTCAGGGCCGTTTTTCTTCTCAGCCTGACTATCAGTAAAGGACACAGGGCTTGGCAAGCTGCCTCCAGAAGAGATTAGGGACGATGTACACCAGTGTGCAGAGGAGGGTCAGCACCGCGAAGGAACCTTGACTCTGAGCCTGTTTGGAGGGCAGCCGCGGTGGGCCAGGTGAGACCCACCAAGGAGCCTTGGTGGCGGGTATGTCCCGCCCATGTAGCATGGAACACAGAGCAGCGAGCATTTCCTGTACCCCCTGTTGTAAGGCAGTGTGGGTGGCCGTCTGCTCCAAACGCATGGCGTTTCCCACCATGGTAGGGAATGCACGGGAAGTAGGACAGCTGGTGGCATCTGCAGACACTGGCCTGTGCCCCTCTGTGGGTGCCTGCCCTGCTTCCTTTGATTTCAGCCAATACGTCCCTGTTGTACAACCAGGCAGGCTTCTCCACTTGGCCCCCACTCCGTGGCGAGGCCTGGGCGTTTCCTCCCACTCAGTCCACTTTCTTTTACTCTGGTCTGGGGCAGCCTTCTGCCATGGAAGCCCCCTGCATCCAAGCTCATGACTCGTCCTTTCTTGGTTTTACACTTTGTATTGTGAATGTTTAAATATAAATAGTAATGGTTCCAGTTGGATGGTGCTCGACAGCAGCATTCCTGGCGTTTCGTGTCTCACCTCATAAAGAGACTCAGGACAGAGGCCTTCTGGGACAGCTTCAGAAATAAGGAGCAAAGGGCCAGTGGAGACTAGTATCTGCCACAAACCATCCTGCAGGTCTCTCGGGGAAGCCCTTTCCCTCCCCACCTACATGGTGCTGAGATGCCAGAAACACTGCAAGGTGCCTGGCCAGCAGGGCACAGGCCAGAAATCTGAGGCTGATACAGGAGGATCACAAGTTCCAGCCCAGACTAAATAACTAAACAATTTAGCACAACCCTGTCTCAAAATAATAATAATAATAATAATAATAATAATAATAATAATAAACTGGGCTGAGGATATAGCTCAGTGTGAAAGCCCTGGGCTCCGTCCCCAGTATTACAAACCATTACAAAAGAGATACATACAGAGAGAGAGAGAGAATGCTTCTTTGGAAGAGAGTGGAATTCCACTTGAGTCTGTGAGTCATGACCCCTTCACATCGTCAGCAATGGCTGCCAGGAAGGCAGAAGCTGCCTCTTCTGGGAGGACATTAGGGTGAGCTTCCTGTTCTACAAGTGTGACAGGGACTTGATGCTCTGATGACTCTTCTTCCAAAACCAACTTAAAATTCTGGATAAAGTATTCCTTAAAAAATAAAGAGCTAGTGGGAGCTGGAAAGAAAACCAGGAAACTCTACATTCTAAAGCCAAAGTAAAATTTTTTTTTAAGTAAAAACACATGTGACCCCGTAGACTCATCCCAACACCGTCATACTCGGAGAACGAAGTCAGGGATGACAGCACATGTGTTGTGACCTCATTGGAATATAATTCTAGAAACTAAACAAATTCAGGGCGAGAGAAATGTAGGCCAACGGTCACCTGAGGAGGGCGCCCGTGGACAGAGGACAGGAGAGAGTGAGGGCAAGGGACGTTGGTTACAAGCTTGGCTTCGTAGGACTGTAGTGCCAGAATCGATCAGATCTGTCCAGTTTGTTGTATTTGCAATGAAGTTGTTAAAAACAGATTAAGTCCCCAAAATCAAGTGACAGTGGGAATTCCCACCGAGATGGGGCCCCTGCTTGGAAGTGGTATTTTCCCCAGGACCCTGAGGCTACCTCACTTCCCACACACAGCCTGGAAGGGTCTGGGGAAGGGAGAGAACGCTTGGGGTGCACCACGGCCAAAGCTGGATGAAGTTTAAGGTGACAGTGATCAGGTACCCGATTCAACCAGGAATTTCTGCTTGCGCACAGACATGAAAATTTTCACAGTATTTTCAGACACAGGACAAATAGCAAACTGCCTACTGGGGAGGGCCAGGTGCCCACCGAAGGTAGTAAATCTTCATACCTTTCTAAACTTAGGAAGTATGAGTCAGACATGAGACCAGTTATTTACAAGGTGTGATCAAAATATTTGGTGAATGTTTACACTTAAAAAAACTATTACAGTAAAAGACACTGCCAGTGATCTGCCCCCAAATCCTCCCCCTCACTTCCAACATTCTTCCCATCCTTCTGGCCACTTTGTGAAGCAGTACTGGAGTCCTCTTTCAAAAGTGTCTTCATCTGGTGCAACCAGTAACACAGTGGCTGCTGCTCTTAGCACCATCTGACGGAAAGGCAGGCTCAGAAACATATGGCGGTATGTCCTCATCTGCCTTAGCCCGCGGATCTGGCACCATGTGACTTGTGGCTCTTCCCCAGAGTCACCATGACCATGACGGGTCAGCATTTTGAATGGATTCAGGACACAGAGGCAGCCTCTTGACAGCATAACTAAAGACATTGAGAAAAGAAGACTTCCAGAACTGTCCCAGGAAGTGGCCAGATGACGGGATATGTGTCTTCAAAGTGAGGGGAGGATTTTAAGGAGGATCCATGATATAAACGTTCGTATTTTTTAATTATACTTTGCACCTACAGCAGTAACATCACTGGTTCCCCAAATCCACTTTTACCACTGTGGTGTGATCGGGACAGACACCCACCTGCAGGAGGAAGGGACCTCTGGGCCAGAGATCTGAGAGTGCACAGGATCTTCTGCCTGGCTGCACCTCCTTACCGCAGACAGAGAGGAAGCTTTGCACCCACATGTAACAAATGCTGTCTGGGCAGGAAGAGGAAGGTCCTGTCATTTACAACCCTTGAAATGTAAACAAGTACCTCCAGGGAAGATAAACCTCTAATTTATCTGAGGTTATAAACTATTTGTCACTTTCCCAGGCTGTTTGCCATTCACTCTGACTCAGCCAGGAATTTTTGCTCATGCACAGACATGAAAATATTCACAGTATTTCCAGATGCAGGGAATGCCAGGTTAGCAGAGGGTGAAATCTCCTCGTGAACCCTCAACAGTATACTATGGTCTCATTTGGGGTGAGTTCCCATTATACATATGGGAACAGTAAAGTCGACCAGATGACTGGTGATTTTGCAGGTAACTAGATGTAACTAGATGTAACTAGAAAATAAATCTAAAGAAATCAACCCAGATGCTGCCAAGACAGACAACACGATGGAAAACAGGAAGAAGAGGTTCCTCGGTGTGAGAAGATTTAGGTTGAGTGAAATCGGGCCCGGCAGGAGAAAAGAGAATGGCAAGGAGGTGATATTTGACAAGATAATGACAGAATTCCAAAGGTGACCAAAGAGTCTAATCCTCAGATCTGGAACAACCAGTGAATTCCAAGTGAGTTAAATCAGGAGGTAAGCATATTACTAGCTACATCATGGAGTGCGTTGGAAAATACTGAGAGGAAATATGTTCCCCTCTGGAGAACACCCAGGCTACGGACAGAGAAGACATCAGCTTTTAAAAAACTGACATGTAGCTCATATACATAAAATTCATGATTTAAAGTATAATTAAGTAGTGTTACGAATGGTCACAGGCTGTGCGGCCACCACCACGTCCCTGTTCTTGAACATTCTCATCATTCCCAAGGGAGCCCGTCCCCATTAGCCCTACCCCGTTCTGCTCCCTTCATCCAACTCCCTCCAACCAGTGCTCCGCTGCTGGGTCTCTGCACTGATCGGCCCTAATGTTTTACATGAAGGGAATCATACTGCATGTAACCCTTTGAGCCTGGCTCCTTTCACTTAGCGTGTTTTCGAGGATTGTCCACACTGTAGTATGTGTTATTACTTCGTGGCTGGCTAATTTTCCATTGTGTGGATACTCATTTTGTTTATCTATCATCAATTGAACGTTTGGGTTATTTCCATGTGCGGCTGTCATGAATCACATTGCTGCGAGTACCAGGTATGAATTTTTGTGTGGGCATGTGTTTCCAAACCTCCTGGTTTATCCGTAGGGGTGGTAGTGCCGACGCCTAGAGCAACTCCATATTTGGCTTTTGATGAGTTGCCAAGCACTTTTCCAAAAGAGGCTGTGCCACATCGCACACCTGTGCTGCCCGGGGTTCCGCTCTCTCTGAATCCGTGCCAACACTTGTCATTGTCCGCGGCCTTGATTCTAGCCAATGTGGCCTTGGTGCCACCGGCCTGGGCTTGCCTGCTGGCTGTCTAGTTAAAAAAAAAAATCACTAGAAAAAGTTTATTGTAAAGCTAGTTTTGGGGGATTTGAAGGATTTGCAAATTTCAAAGCATTGTCTTCATATCTTTTAGATGAATAGAAGGCATTGATGCCCAGTACAGAAGTGGCTTAAGCCTACACAGTAAAAAGGAAATTGGCGGTCTGTGGTGGGAGCCTCCCATCCTGAGAGCATGCGGTTCACCATAACTGGTCTTGAAGGAAGATGGGGGCTTTGTCCTTCCTCTTTGGCTGGTCCTAAACCCTAGGAGCCCTCCTCTGAGCTGTGAAATACCCAGGGGATCTGGGTCTCCACACCTCTGTCGTTTCCTTCTCTCTTTCCAAAGGGCACAGACAGGTGTGGCCATCAGCTGCTTTCTGGAACGTAAAGCCTCTGTTTTAAGCATATGGCTTTGATTTGCATTTCTCTGATGAACACTGACATGAACATCTTTTCATGTACACACTGGCCACTCACATGACTTCTCTGGAGCCTTTGCTCATTTTTATTGACAAGTCAGGAATGTTCTTTGCTAAGTGGCAATCATTATTTGATGATACACAATTCACAAATATTTTCTCCAGTTCTATGGGTTGTCTTTTTACTCTCCTAATAATAGCATCCAGACCAGTTTATTTATTTTTTGAATCATTGAATATGATATTCAAAATATTTAGAGGCTGTTTCAGTGTCGTCCTGATTTTCTGGTGCCTCTTTTTTTTTTCTTCTTTTCCTGAATAGATATGACAAACTCAAACACGTGCCCCTCACCCCGGGATGCACAGTGACATTACCCTGAGCCTCTGACCCCTTCCTGAGTTCTTCCTTCCTCAGCCTCAAGTGCCACTTTATGGCCCACAGAATGACTTCCCAAGACAACCACAGTTTAAGATTGGTCAGTAAGAGAGCAGTGGTTCAAGTGTACTTGTGTCACACATGTGTGTGTGTGCATGCGTGCATGCATGTGTGTATTAGGGTGCTCTAGAAAAACAATGCAAAATAAATGTATAAAATATGTAAGAGGATTTAGTAGGTCAGTATACAGGATCAGAGATGGAAGAGTCCAACATAGCCACCTGTACCTGGGAGAGCCAGAGGACCAAGCGGCGACTCAGGCAAGAATCTGGAAGCCACAAAACAACAGGTTAGAGAATGCAGCTCAAAACCTTAGCAGACACCGGCACAGGAAAGGATTTTCTGAACAGATTACCACATGTACAAGAAATCTCAGCAAGAATCAACAAATGGGACTACATTAAATTGAAAAGCTTTTGCACAGCAAAGGAAACAAACAGTAATGTGAAGAAAAAGCCCACAGAGTGGGAAAAGATATTCATCAGTAACACCTCAAAGGATTAATATCTAGAATATACAAAAAACTGAAAAACATAAAACCCCCTAAAATAAATGATCCCATCAGGAAGTGACCAGCTGAAATGAAAAGAAATTTTTCAGAAGAAGAATTACAAATAGCCAACAAGCATATGAAAAAGTGAAATGCAAATAAAAATGTTGAGGTTTCACCTCATTCTAGGGAGAATGTCTACATCAAGAACTCAGAAAACAACAATTGTTGGCAAGGGTGTGGAAGAAAAGAAACTCTACTCCACTGCTGGTGGGAGTGCAATCTGGTACAATCATTATGGAAGGCAATCTGGAGGTTCCTTAGAAAGCTGAGAATAGAAATTCCATTTGATCCAGCTACTGTCCTACTGGGCATGTTCCCAAAAGAATAAAGTCACCATACCAAAAAGACAGATGCATATTCATGTTTATAGCAGCACAATTCACAATAGCCAAATCCTGGAAACAACCTACCTGCCCATCAATACAAAAATGATTAAAGAAGATGTGGTACCTGTACACAGTGGAATACTACACAACCAAAAAGACAGATATGAAGCATTTGAACAAAAATGGGGCCACCTGGAGTCAAGAATGCTCAGTGAAATGGACCACACACAGAGAATGACTACAGGTGGGTATCCGTCTTATGAAATGCACAAAAATAATAACACAAAAAGTCCCGAACATGAATGACAGGGTAGAAAGAGATAGTGGTCAGATAGGAAGTTGGTGAACCTCTGAGAAAGGAGTAATCATAAACACTCACTGATTCCCCAAACTCGGTGGTTCTGATGTGTTACAGAATTTGGAATTCATGTATTTATGAAAAAGTTAAATTTTATATAATGTGAATTGTTTTATACCACAATAAAATTATTGTTCAAAAAAAAAGAGTGAGAATGCAGTTCAAGTCCAAGGTCAAGGCCTGAAAACTCACTGAAGACTTCAATGTGAGGCTGAGCTGGAGATAAAGAAAAAGAAAAAAAGACTTTCTTCCTCTTTTTCTTTTTATCCCATCCAGGTTACAGGTCTGCCCGTTGGTGCCACCATGTCCAGGGAGGGTTGTTCAGTTTGTTGGCCTACATGCCGTCAACCACAGACACACCCAGAATTGCTCCTTACTGAGCTTGTAGGTATTGTGTAACTCATCCAAGCTGACAAAGCATGAGTCACAGCACCGTGTGTGTGTGTGTGTGTGTGTGTGTGTGTGTGTGTCTGTGTGTGTCTGTGTGTCTGTGTGTACAATCATTTCATTTCACTGGTCAGTAGGAGAGAGTACAGTTGGTCTTCCCTTCATGTCCTGTCCTCAGTATGGGAAGACCAGGCATTATTGTCCTGATGTCCTTCTACAAGCCTGAGTCTCGTCACACTCTGAGGACCTGACAAGTGGAACCAGCTCTTTCTCTATTCGTGAATGGCAGCAAAGCATATTAAAAGAAAGCAAAAATAACATGTCACAAGCAGGTCCCGTGGTTCAGGCCCGTAATCCTAGCGCTCTGGGAAGCTGAGAGGATTACAGGTTTGAGGACAGCCTGGGCAACTTTGTGACTTAGCAAGATGGGGTCTCGAAAAATAAAAACATGAGCTGAGGACGTAGCTCAGTGTGAAGGTCCTGGGCTCCATCTTCAGAACCATGAAAGTAAATGAATGAATAAATAAGAACTCCTGGGCACAAATCTCTCTCCTGACTTCCCACTACTCTGAGGATTGCTGCTCTGAGGATTTGGTCCTGTCATCCACAGCCCATCCGCAGCCCATCCTTATCCCACCACGCAGGAAGTTGCCGCATTTCTCTTGTCCCCTCTCACACCGCAGCCACCCTGTTGCTGTGTTGCCCCTGGGCACCAAGGAGTCTCCATGTCTCTGAAGCCTAATTCACTTAATCTCTCCCCTAGGAATGTTCTAGATTTCAAAACAAAAACAAAATCTACCTGAAACCCTCCCCATCCATCAAGGCCGAGCTCCATTGTCTCACTGCAGCACCAGGGACGCATGCTCCCCCAGCACCTCTTAGGGACCTGCCCTGCTTGCTGTGCTGTGCGCAGCTGGCATCACATTTGCCGGCATCCAGCTCGACATGTGTCCTGGTCCTTCCGTGCAGGGGTACTCGCTCCTTCCAATGCTGGCACAATTCTGGGCCAGTATTCCCTCACACGGGTATTTCTTCTGTTTATCTATTTTCAGCTGGTGAACATTTCGGCTCCCTCCATTTTTGACCATCATGAATCATATTTCTATGCAACTCCAATACAGAATATTGTGAATTTGCAAGTATCATAAGGGCACAGACAGCCTTTAGCCCCCCTTTGGGCAGACACAGCAGAGTACGGGGTCTGTATAGCTGGACTTCAGGGCCAGATGCCTGCGTCTGCATTTCAGCTCAACCTTGAACTTGCTCCTTTAACCTGTGCCTTAATCACTTTCTTGATGCTAGGACGTCATAGCAGATGGCCATATGATAAAGGAGGAGAGATTTATTTTAGCTCACAGTTTCAGAGGACTCGGCCCATGCATGGTCAGCCAACAACAATGGAAGGGCCTGGCACCGAAGACAATTGCCAGAAAGAGAAGGGAAAAGCACAGAATTCCAGGTCATGCCCCAGTCACCCCAATCTGGGCCCCATCTCCTAACAGCACACGCACTTATGTATGGGTGAACCCAGAGTCACTCTGTAAATGCTTGTTGAGTGGAACAGGATTGCTTCATCCCAAGCCTGGCTCCATCACCTTCCAAACACGTGAGAATTTGGGGAACATTTCAAATATAAAGCATAACAGCGTCCTTCTGCTAGTGTTCTGATCTGTAAAATGGACCTACTATCATATGTATTTCATAGTGTTACTGTGAGGGCAGCAGAATTTCCTGGCCAAGCTGCAACAAGTATGGAATTATCTGAAATTATTTCAAGTAGGTGCTCTGCAGTTGTTAGAAATAAATAACAGAGTTGCTTGTCTGGAGTCTAGGTTACCCCTAGCTCAAATCCAGCCTTTGTAGATGTGGTTTTTATCTGTGTACTTGTGACCCTCAATTACGAGTACAACAAAGCTGCCCATGCAGGGACAAGTACAATCTAAGAGAGACTGTCACTCCTCGGTCACCTGCAGTAAACTGAGTGACACAGGACACTGGGAACCGTGAGCACAGGGCTTCTTTCCCCACTGGGAGGAAGTATCACCCCCTAATGCACACATTGGCACGGACACAACTAGGTGAATTTCTAGCATTGCTTTCCTGAGAAACAGGCACATTGTGTCCATTTCTGCAAAGGTGGCTTATGAGCAAGATGTTCCTCCAGTTGTCCTTTTCTGTTAAACAGAGGACTCCTGAGAGACCCACGACAGGCATTGAACACGCCGTACCTGAGAAGCAGAGCTCTCAGGCTGGAGGCCCTGAGGCAGGAGTGGCGGCCGGATTCCCCAGGTGGGCATGGGAGGGCAGAGGACGTTTTCACGCACTTGGCTGGAACCAGGGTGACTGTTGACTAGCACGCAGGCGGAGGCGCCGTATCCTAGGAAACAGGAGAGAGTGCGGATAAAAGTGGAGCCATCAGCTAGCTTGGGATGAAGCAATCCTGTTCCACTCAACAAGCATTTATAGAGCGGCTATATTTAGTTAGCCCCTGGGCTGGGGCCACGGTGGCACAGAATGCAAACTCCCAGGTGGCTGGTGACACAGGACACGCTGAGTCCCCTCCCGTCGATGTCACTGGCTGCTCTGAAATGTGAGCAAAGGGGCCAGATCTGGAGTGTCCCCCAAAGCCTCATGTGTAGCCACTGCGGTCTGCTTAGTATTGGTTAATTTTTATTTTTCCAGCTACCTAGTACCAGCTGCATCCACTCAGAAAGAGAAATTCTTCCTGACCAAGGGAAGACAGCACCAGGACCTGGGTACACAGGTGGTAGAGGAGGCTAGGGACACCCTGGTGCAGGGAGGCTACCCCAAATGCAGCTCTGAACCCAGACTCCAGTGCAGAGACATTAGGAAATGAGTGCAATGCAGGCAGAAGCGAACTGCTGCAGGAGGGGAAGACAGCCACCAGGGGGCGTTACATTGCTGTGGGGTGGCCCAGGCCTGTAAGCCCAGGCCTTGGAGGCAGAGGCAGGAGGATCTTAAGTTTGAGCCCGGCCTGGGCAACTTAGAGATGTATTCAGTGAGACCTAGACTGGGGGGGAGGGGGGGCTAGGGCTTGGTAGAGTCCCACATAACCCCCAAAATGTGTGTGATGTGTGTGGGCCGTCATATTACTCCACATACCACATGGCTGGAGAGTCATATTCCATACTATATGGACACTCTAAATAAACACTTTGGAATTGTTCTGCCTAGGGGGCAGGGCTGGGGGAGGCCAGGACCTTTGATTAGCCGGTCGTTGGCTAAGGGACTCCTGGCCACACCAAATAGGCTCTGGCAGCAGGAAGCGAAGAATGCACAAATCCTGCCCCGTGCCTTCTTTGCTTGCCAGGGCTGCTGGCTCAGAGAAGCCGGGGGCTCGGGGATGCGCCACATGGACCCAGTGTCCTCTGGCATGCTTGGAGGTCCTGACCCAGGTCGTCAGCTCACACGTCCTCTGTTCATCTGGTGACTTGACTTTAGGAACCTCACAGCCTCCCCTGGCCTGGGCTGCTGGCACGTGCAACCTGCATGCAGCTCGCCTTTTTTTTTTTTCTTTTTTTGCTCTTTTATTTTACTTTATTTTTTTCCCCCAGTGGAAAGGAACAAATCATTGTAATGTTTAAAAAATCAAGAGGAAATAAAAAGAAAGAAAAGAAAAATGTGGCAGGCACAGGATGGCCCCGCAGGAAGGTAGCCCCCACCCTTCCTGAGCCGCACTCCCTCAGGACAGAGGTCAGAACCTGGCCACGTCCCACATGTACTGTGTGCTTATGGGTTATCCTCCTTAATGAAATGTGCAAGGTGTGATCAAGATGTAATATTAAGGTATGCATGTTTAATTTTTTTTAAGTGTCATAGTAAAGGACACATGGCAGTGAGTCCCTGTGAGATCCTGTTCTCACTTCCAGCACTGTTGTCAGTGCCACCCCCGTCGCAGCTCTGGAAGTCCTCTTTCCTGAGTGTCTTAATCAGATGTGATCAAAAATACAGTAAATGCTCTTGCCAGCTGCCATCAAACAGAAAGACAAGCTCATGACAACACAACGGAGTGTTCTCGGTCTTCTTAGTCCCCAGCTCTGGCCCACCGTGACGTCTGGCTCTTCCCCAAAGTCGGAATGACCATGAAAGTCTACCTTGTGAATCCATTCAGGACATCAAGGCAGCCATGACACTGCAGATAAAGACCCTCAGGAAAGAGGACTCTGGAACTGCTTCGGAAAGTGGCCAGAACAACCGGATGGGTCTGTGTGAAGGGAGGGGACAGTTTGGAGGGGGATTTGTGGCAATGTGTATCTCACTGTAATAACTTTTTAGATTTAAGCATTGGCTGTGCTTTCCAATCCTACCTCACACACTCAGTGCCAAGCTCTAAACAAAATGCTCCTCCCGCGGGAAGGGGCAGCTGGGACTGTGGGAACAGAATGTGGAGCAGCTGTGCAGATGTTTGGAGACGATGAGGAACAACCAAAAATCACTTGGTTTCCACTCAGCATGTTAGGATTTTCTGACTGGTTTTCTAGCCTTTGCATTCTCCCTCCATCTCCATGGCTTTCTGCAGTCAGACACGTCAACGCACAGGACTACATTGCGTGCAGACACAGTCCACAGGAAAGATTGCCCAGCAGGGGCACCAGCCTGCCTGCGGGAGCCCAGCCAGCAGCTCCCGTCAGGGAGCCAGCCACCCAGTGTGACTCATGTGCTTCTCCTGTGAGATCATGTCTGGAATCTGCTGGAAGCCCATGTGGCAACAGCAGAGCTTTGGAAGCTGGGTGGCACAGGGCTGCCATCCCAGCACATTGGGAGGCTGAGGCAGGAGGATCCCAAGATCAAGCCTAGCCTAGGCAACTTAGCAAGGCTGTGTCTCAAAAATCAAAAGTAGACAAGGGCCAGGGATGTAGCTCATTGTAGAGGTCCTGTGTTCAACCCCTCCAAGTCCATAGGGGAAAAAAAAGTAATGTCTTTGTGTCCATTGATGGGATTATGGCAACTTGAGGGAATTAGGACCCACACCTCCATTAGGATTAGGATTTGTCAACCACCCTGGATTGGGGATCAAGAACTGGTCTGGATTAGAGTGTGAGTAATTTGTGGGCTGGCCAATGAGAGAAGAGCACCCACCCAGATGTGGGAGGGCCGACTGGAGCTCCAATCATGTAAAAGGAAGGAAGAGGGACAGTTGTCACAGCTTCTTTCTCTGGGACAGCTCTCACCTTCCCAGTTGTCTACGGACGCTGACTTGCTACACACCGCAGATCATCAGCACAGATTTGCTCCAGTCTCGACTTGTGCCTGTCACTGCCCTTCAGTCACCGATCTTCAGGCTTCGATCTTCACCCGAGATCTACAGCAGACGCTCACCTCACCGGCTGTGCTGCAGTCCTGGACGGGAGATCTACTTCACGGCTGAGCAGCCATCTTGGACTATCTTTATCCTTGGATTGTAAGCCTTCCTGATAGATCATTCTGTGATATAATCTGTAAATTCTGTCTTTTGAAAGAACCCAAACTAATACAGTCTTAGGGCCTGAAATGGGAATCAGAGTCACAGTGGAAACAATATGGTTATAAGCTCAGGTATCAAGCACTAACTTTATCCCAAGGCTTTGGAAGAACATTAACAGTCATGCGTTACTGCGAGGTGATCAGAGGCTCCTTGTGTCTCTCAGGTGCCATCACTAAGCTCCTAGGATTAAGGGGCATGTCCTGCAGGAAGTTCATGACCTAGGGGAGAGCTTACATCCATACACACCCTGTCACACTGCTATGGTTTAGATTTGAAGTGTCCCACAAAGTCTTGTGTGTTTTGAAGGTGGTTGGATTCAACCCCATTCGAGTTTGTGTGCTGTTAGGTGGCAGGACGTGGGTGGCAGTGGGTCAAGGGGGTGCAGTGTTCTGTGAGCAGCTCCCCTCCCCCTGGCTGTCCCCACCATTGCTATTTATGCCGTAGACACAGGTGATCATGCGTAGACTGGGACCTCTTACACTGTAGGCTAGATAAAATCAGTGTCAGGAACATGACCAAAACTCACACATCCATTCAAGCCTCCATGTGAGGGGCCACAGAGGGACTGTACCCACAAGGCCGCCACCACCTGCACCGTTACTGTGTGTCGGCAGGCTGGGCCACACCGCAGTAACACCCCCTGGGCTCCGGCTGTGGGACCACTTGAACCCACCTCACTAGTTTGGGAGGTATGGCTTCTAAATCCATTTTGTCATAAAGAAATGTCGCCACCTGGTGGACACCTGGCCTTACTTTTTTTAAAGATACCCATTGAGAAAAAGGAAGAACTTAAAGAGGAAAGGGCAGCACTGTGTGCAGGAGTTGCTCTCTCTAGGCCCCAGCTGGCACCTCTTGCTCCATACTCAACACTTCACGGACCTTCCCACTGTGACTCCGTGGCCTGCCAGTTCTACCTCCAAAATACACCTACAACCCCCAGATTGGATGCTGGTTCACACCACCACGGCTCGGCGCCTGCGATCACGGGTTTCCCGTTTCCGGCCTGTGCTGCTGACCTCACTGGCTCATCTCAGGCCACTTTCGCTCCTTCAGAGCCCCGCAACAGCAGCATGCTTTGGGTACTTACAGCATCCCAAGCTTTTTGCTGCCTCAGAACCTTCACACGGGCTGTTCTTGGCTCCACTTGCTTAAGAATTACTTATTTTTCAGTAAGTCCAACTTGTAAGTCACACGTTGATTTCAAAAGAGGTAAATCTCCAGTGTTATTTTTATGACATCTTCATTTTTGTTTGCTTTCTTCTTTCAGTGCATATTCTTTGTTGTGTTTGTTATAAATACATTGGTATATATTTTTTAAAAGTTTTAAATGCACTTTTGTGTAGTTTAGGTGTCAAGGTCCTGGATATGGTCCCAGTATCACAACAGAAAAGGCCGAAGGGCAGAAAAGCTCCAACTGGGATCATTATTGCTGCTAATATTGGTAATTACTGTTACGTTAAGTATTTCAACCTTGCGGCTTACTGATGGTGCCTGTCATTTGACACAGATACAGAAGTGGCAAATGCACATGGGAGAAGACGTCTGGCGCCAGCAGCCATTAGGGAAATGCAAATTTAAAATACAACAATATGTTGCTACACTTCTGTTCAAATAGCTAAAATACAAAAGAGCCACAATACCAACGGCTAGCGATGAAGCAGACAAACGGTCTTAGCCCTGCGGCTGGCGATTGCTTTAAAAATCCAACAGGAAGCAGCCAAAGCCTACAGTGAAACCCTGAGATCTGTCTCAGAGAAAGGAAGCCCCGGCACAAACCAGGTCTGCGGTGCACCTGATCCCAGGGCCTCCAGAGGCTGAGGCAGGAGGGTTGCAGGCTCTAGGCCAGCTAGACCCTGACTCAGAAAATGAAGTTAAAAATTTAAAAGCTGAGGCTGTGGCCCAGTGGTAGGGCACTTGCCTAGAATGTCCAGTGTCCTAGGTTTGGTCCCTAGTTCAAAAAAAAAAAAAAGACAAAATGCCCTCTAACAAATGTTTGTGATAGCAGCTTCTTTATGGTGTCAGTTAGAAAATGGGAACTGCCCCTGTATCCTCCTTCCACTGGCCAGTGGCTCCAGACAGCACAGTACGTCCACCCCCCGAGCGTGACTCAGGATGAAAAGGAAGGAGCCTTCTGTAGCACAAGGTGGACATATCTCCCGAAAAAGTCTGACCCTAAAAGACAACCTCTCGATCAGTCCATTTATGTAAGAACGTTCAGAGTGACGAAATCACGCAAATGGGCAGATCAGCGGCTAGCAGGGCTAGGGCTTTGATGGTGTGACCACAGAGGCCCAGCACGGGAATCCCTACAGTGATGTGAGTGTCTGAGGTCCTCCCCACGCCCAGGCCCCATGTCCTGCTATGTGAAGCACAGCAACTCCTTTTCTCCGCACAGGAGCATCCCAGCATGCTCTGCACAGGGTGTCCCAGCATGCTCTGGTCCAGGATATCTCCCTGTAGTGAAGATTTCTAAAGTCCTGTGGAGCATGTCTCCCATGTGCTGGAACATTCTGCCTTGCCAAAGGAATCTGAATAGAGTATAGGTTTCCCAGAAACCCATTGCGCTCGTGCAGTGAGGCCTTCAGAGAGGCTTTTCCCTTGCCTAAGTGCTTCTGGTGCTACCATCTTCTCCACGTGCTAAAACAATGCCCATCTCCACCATTGGCACCAGCCACACACCCTCGCAGCATGCAGACATAGCTGCCACAGGCTTAGTCATAGAAGCACGTGTTTGTGAGCACAGGTTATGCTCTGCCAGGACGGAACACTGGATTGGAGTGAAAGAACTTCTTGTGTGTTCTTTGTGTGTGTGTGTGTGTGTGTGTGTGTGTGTGTGTGTGTGTGTGTGCACGCGCACGCGTGCATGCATTGGGGTGTTATGGATACTGGAAATCAAGCTTAGAGCCTTCAGACCGAGGTGCATCTCCAATCTGCTTTTACTTTTGATTTTGAGACACAGTCTCATTAAGTCAATAAGCTTGCTCAGGCTGGGCTCAAATTTGCAATCCTCCTGGCTCAGCCTACCAGAGTGCTAGGCTTCCAGGCCTGCGCCACCGAGCCTGGATCTGTGTGTTCTTTAAGATGTTCCCAAAGCTCTGCTCTGTAGCTCTGATTCAGGGCTGCCTACGGTGTGAGTCCCATCTCTCTCTCTGAGGTCAGTACTATCTGCCAAGAAACAGGTCATGGCTCCATGAAAGGTTCGTGGTGGCTGTTTACAGAGACATGCAGAGTGTTGAGGCCGACCAGCCAGGTAGACTCCTGAGCCACCTCCTCCCCAGGTCTGGGGCCAGAGTGGAGACGGAGCGTTCAGCTGCACAGAGAGGATCCTGGGAAGGACCCTTAACTGGGGGAGACGCTGAGCCCACAGACCCCAGGGAGGACAGCAGGGGGACAGAATCGTACTGTGCTCCCCTTGGGGGACTCAGCCAAGCCCTGGCTAAGGAGGATAGCCCACAGGTCAGGCCCCAGAGCCCAGGGCAGTTTCCAGGGGGAGAATCCAGGCACAGGGCTCAGCCAATTTCTATTCAAATTTAATTAATAGCCAGGCCCAGTGGTGCAGGCCTGGAACCCCAGCTCTGAGGGCCGAGAGGCGAGAGGGCGAACTTCCTGGCAAAAGTACACACCTTCTGTTCCCAGCCAACGTGCTGGCTGTTAGGAAGCACCGCGTGTGTAAGCAGCAACTCGGAATTTAATCCCAAATATTCTTTTTTTCTTGATATCAGAGAAGAGAAACCTGCAGGTCAATGGAAGTAAAAGCAATGTATGATTTGAAGGAGAAGAAAGTGAAATAAGACATCCTGGGGGAGAGAGAGGAAAAGGAAGGGAGAGAGGGAGGGAAGAAGGGAGGTGGGCCCCGTAACGAGGCCTTTGCGTCTCTCCATGAGCTCATTCTAAAGTCAAGTGACACAGCTTTTCAGAGACACGACTATCAGAAAATCAGAACCTGACACAGCCACATCCAAGCTGGCGCCATGGCTACCTGCCGAGCAAGCACTCTGCCCTCATGGACAGATGCGGGTGCTGACGACAGGGGGCCTGGCTGCCCTGGAGTTTCTCCACGCCTGCCCAAGGCCCATCAGCCTGGCAGGACACAAAAGAAAACCTAAGTGCCCAGGAACAAGGCGGACGGAGGACAGGAGAGACGACAGAGGGCGTGTAGGTGCCTGCTCCAGGGGCAGGACCGACTCGGCCCAAACGCAGGCAGGCTCAGAAATGCCCGGTGCCTGGCCCCCAGACCTCCAATCTCTGCCACTTCCTTCTGTAGGCACACCCACACCCACACTCCCTACCCCCTCCTGGCAGAACACTGGAGATGCATTTCCACTAGAATGGTGTCTAAGGTGGACGTGAGCTTGCAATCCTCCTGTCTCAGCCTCCCCGAGCGCTGAGACTACCGGCCTGTGCCAATGGGCCTGGCTCCATCTGTTGTTGTTTTGATTTGTTTTTGAGGTAAGATCTCACTCTGTAGTCCAGACTGGTTTTATACTTATTGTGTAGCCCAGGCTGGCCTTAAGCTCACAGCAATCCTCCTGTCTCAGCCTCCTGTGTGGTGGGATCACAGGCATGAGCCACTATGCCTGGTTTATATAGTGCTAGGGAGTCGAGCCCAGGGCCTTGCATTTGCTGGGC
Source organism: Ctenodactylus gundi (assembly GCA_004027205.1). Classification (NCBI taxonomy): domain Eukaryota; kingdom Metazoa; phylum Chordata; class Mammalia; order Rodentia; family Ctenodactylidae; genus Ctenodactylus; species Ctenodactylus gundi. The sequence continues at coordinate 21,051 of PVKB01003013.1, forward strand.
AAACACTACAACCAATGTGCCCTGTCTGTTTTGATAACTGGCAGGTCCCCAACACTTAAAATGTGCCTGGTACTGGGTGTTAAGGAGCTACTTGATGAGTATTTGTTGACTAGTTGAGTGACTAGGCATCCAGACAGAGGTGGGCAGGAGCCCAGGGAGTATGAGAACAAGGAGGCCAGGAAACCCTGAAGTTAAGAACACACGCAAACAGCCAAAGACTCGAGCGGAGCCTCCCAGGCTCCTGGAATCCCGGCCCAGGCTGCCATCCCTGCCAAGGCCGCTGGGGTGTGTGAGTGACCCCAGGGAGGAGATCCATGAAAAACAACAATCCTGCAGACAACAGAGTCTCTGCGGGGTACAAAGTGCTAGAGAAACCTCCCAAGCATGTTCAAAATATTTAATACAGTAAAAACCACCATGCAACCACCCCTCCCTTCTAACCCCTCGTCCCACTGACCTTGCCACAAGCCGAAGCAGCTCCAACAGCTTCTTTCCTGAGTGTCTAGAGGCGCTGTTGTGGCCGTCGTGTCCTGAATCCAATGGTAACATTGACCTTTCGAGGCCTGCTTGACTTTGGGGTCATCCCAGCAGCCACAAGGGACCAGATGTAGGGAAGAAGGTGGATGAGGACAACCTGCCTTCTGGACGGTGGCCCCTGGGAGGGCCGTCACCGCACACTTCCACCACCCGAGGCACACAGTGTGCCGCCACCAGTCAGCCAGCCACGGACCCACAGACATCAGAGGAGGGCAGCTAATGTGAGAGCCGTGGATGAGAAGGAATTAAGCACATCTTGAAACAAACAGCAAAGAAAATGAAAAGAGATGGAAAAAATCCCTCCAAAAATATAATATTCTCAGACAAGAAGGCACTGTCTCCATGTAACTAGAATATTTACTACCGAAATCACTTAAAATACAGAAAAAAAGTTTTAAAAATTCAATGTGTATTTGGGGACTTTGTGGATAAAGAAAGAAGTCTTAGAATAATAGTTATATTTTAATGACAAAAACCAGAACAGCCATCTATCCCCGCAGACACTATCAGTGTGTGGACTTCTGACGGGAAATTTAAAGCAAATGATATATTTTTGGAGAAAAGCTTTGACTAACATGATATTTAATATGAAGAATTGAAGAGTATTCATGTATAAAAGGGCATTAGTATTACTGTAACACTGAAACATGTTTATTTTAGACTTTCATACTTTTGTAGCAATAACATAAGAATACGTTATTATTCATTAATTTTATATTTACTCCTCATTATTTATAACTGGTACACGTAGGTCATGCGTGTTCTGGGGCACCGGGATGTTCCGAGGCATGTACACACTGTGCATTGCTAACGTCAGGGCAAGCACATCTACCGCCTCCAACGTGAGCATTTTCCTATGTTAAAAAACTAACATCTTTTCTTCTAGCTTTTGAGAGTGTGTAGATGAGAGATTATTATCTAATTTCTCCTGTCTGGGCTTACCTCAGAACCTGTTAATTAACCTTAAGGACGTGAGAGTTGTAGGAAGACTGAGTAACATTATACATAGTTTTTTTTTTGTTTATTTTTGTTTTTGTTTTTGTTTTTTAAGATAGGGTCTCACTCTGTCATCCAGGCTGGTCCTGAACTCACTATGTACCCCAGGCTGGCCTCAAATTCACGAAATACTCCTGCTGGGATTACAAGTGTGCCCCACCACGCCCGCCATGCTAGAGGGCACACTCGAAAAAACACACATCAGAATTGGAAGGCCTGTGAGCCGGACGGGAGTGGAGCGGGCGTAAGGTGAAAACAGGTACAGTTGAAAAGATCAATGAATCGCAAGACAGCCCCGCGCAGGTCAATAACGAGCAAGGCACCCACTGAGAAGCGTGATTAGCAGAGGCTGCCCGCCTGCGCCGTGAGACAGCCTGCCACTGCCTGGTCCACAGCCCTTCCGGCCGCTGTCTGAGTCACCTTCCCACCACCCCCATACCCGGCCGTGCAGAGGTCTCCACGTGAGCATGGTCGGACATCAAGGGCAGAAGCACCTGAGCAAAGGACAGCTGCTCACCCAGGGCAACCAGCGAGAGAAGGGAGGAGCTGGGACAGGACCACACCCTTCTGGGCCATGACCCCAGTGACCCTTCTCCCACCAGGCCCCACCCCCAGCCAGGAACCACCTCCAGCCAGGCCCAGCCTTCCAATAGCTTAGAAAATTCCCCCTTGGGCGAATTCACCTGTGGGTACTGAGCCCCCAGGATCTAATCACCATCCAGGCTGGCTGCAAACTCATAGCAGTCCTCCTGCCTCAGCCTTCTGAGTGCTGGGATTCCAGGCAGGAGCCACCAGGCCTGGCTGCCACTCCCGTATGGTATCGAACTGACCTCATGCTCGAGGTGTTGCTGTGCACTGATGGAGCCTGGGAAATATCGATGGGCTTCCATCCTGCATCTGGGCGGTAGTTCAGTCGCTAGCAGAGTTCACGGAGAAGAACTTACGCAGACACTGGTCCTAGCTGGGCGCAGAGCCAGGCTCTTCTGAAACCACAAGGCCCCTGGGCAAAGCTGACCACATCGTAAAGCGCAGCCCAGACTCGCAGGAAGCGGCAGCTGGGACTGAACACCTTATCTACGCAGGACAAGTGCGTTCTCCCCAAGTTCAGCTCAGTATCTGTATCTTGTATTCACATACCCTCTAATGTAAGTCTTTGTAAACTGAGTACCTGAGCTACTGCACTAACAGAAGGACAAAAGAAAATGTAGTTGTGGTTTCTATTGTATTTTCCTATATCGTGGATAAATTTCAACACTTGGATGAAAAAGACCCACTGAGAAGGTTTTGGTTTCATTGTGGCTCTTTTTCTGGTGGCACTGGAGATCCGACACCCAGGGCCTTTGCCCTGAGCTACATCTCCAACCCATTTTTTTTTTTTTAATTTTGAGACAGGGTCTCACTAAGTCATTAAGTTGCTAAATTGACCAGGCTGGGCTTGAACTTGCGACCCTCCTGCCTCAACCTCTCAGAGGGCTGGGACAACAGGCCTGCACCCCTGGGCCCAGCCTGTAAGTGAGGATAAGAACATTGGTCACTTGTTAAGTCTGTCTTTGTGACACTGAGTGAATACTGTAAAGCTGTTACTAGAAACAGCGCCCTAACCTTTCTCTTCTTGTTCCTGTGGGACAAGCGTGCTGAACATGGCCCTGGAATTACCAAGTCTGAGGAGAGAGACCAGTAGACAGGTTGACAACCCCAGCGGGAGCCATAATTAATATATGCAGAGGGCTTTAAGCCAATCAGATCAAGGGGTGGGGCAGGAACAAGACTGTGATTACTGCCAGGCACCTGAATTCCCAGTAGATTCCAAAACTGTGTGACCTCATCTGCCAAGAGCTTTGGCAGTGTCACGGGCAGAGCTGCTCTGCGCAGACACCTGTGCTGCGTCCGTCCAGGGCTGCACGCTGCCAGCAGGTAGAATTGATCTAGGTCCTCTGGTTTCAGACGCAGATCCTCCGCTCTCAGTGGAGTCTGTTTAGTTGCCTTGGTCGGCACTCAGGGCCTCCCCTGACCTGGCTCTGCTGTCACTTTCATTCATCCATTATCCACTGTGAGCCCCACACGGTCAGGCAAGGAGCGGGAGAACCAACAGACATAGTCATTGTTCTCAGGAAGCTTCCGCCCCTCAGGAAGGCTCAGACAATGGGATTCCATCACTGTAGGTGACAGAGAAGAAGGATTTACCGTTTAGGGTGACGGGGTGGGGGCGGACTTCTTCACTTAGTGTATCCAGGGGAGAGGACCTAGTTTCCCCCTCTTGCCCACAATACCCCAAACCAGGTAAGTTGTGTACAATAACAGTGTTATGTTTTAGATCTGGAATGTCTCCCCAAAAGCCTCACACACTTTTGTGTTTTCGTTTTGTTTTTTGAGATACAGTCTCACTGCGTAGCCCAGGCTGGTCCTGAACTCACTCTGTATCCTGGGCTGGCGTCGAACTCAGGGCAATCCTCCCGCCTCAGCCTGCCAAGAGCTGGGATCGCAGATGTGTGCCGTCATGCCCGGTAAGCCTCTGTTATTTGGATGTTGTAGATTATCCACGGATATCACATGCAGTCGGGAGGCGTGGCCTGCTGGGGAGGGAAGGATTGCTGTGGTGTCGTGGGTCACTGGGAGTGTGGGGGCTCACGGTGCAGGAGGCCTGGAAGGAAACACTTCTGCTCCAGTTGTTCCCTGGCCCTGTTCCTTCCTCCTGAGATGCCAGTCCACAGCCACTGTGCGCCTCCTGACCCTCCCTCCACTGCCGGCCACCCGTGGATGGACCCAGACCTCCTCAAACTGTGAGCTCAAATAAACCTTTCCTCGCTTGAGCTTTGAGTGTTGGGTAGCGTGGTCCAGCAAAAAGTGACTAAGACACAGCTTGCAGAACACTGCTTATCCGATGACGAGAGGACAGGGGTCCCCAAGGGGTAGAAAAAAACCTATGTGGCAACTCTCCCAAGGGAGTACCAGGGCTCAGCACAGAAGAATCCAGGAAGAGCCTGGCAGACTTGAGTCCCAGCGAAGGAGGTAACAGTGGAGATTAAAGCAGGAAGCAGCGACAGGACTGAGTGAAGGGCAGGGTTGGGGGCTGTTCAGGAGGCCCAGTGACAAATGGGGGGAGGGGAGAGGCTGGCTTGAGGGGAAGGAGGAGAGTGATGGCTCAGGCGGGGTAGCCACCCCAAGGCTGGAGAAAATCCATCTGCACAGTAGCAGGGTTGCTGCTCACGTGGGCCAGGAAAGATGTCCTCCCAGGATACCCCAGGATGTCAGGAGCATGGGGACTCGCTCACATCTTGCCTCTGCAAAGGGGAAATTAAACCGAGGGGCCAGTGGTGGCAATCACTTAAAATCAAACTCTGAAAGGTTTATCTGCTTCCAAGCTACAGTCTTCCAAAATGAAGGTCAAGACGATGTGGAGGGCGTCATAATTGCTTCCTCACGGCTGGCCCATATTCCTGAGTACCCACGACTTAGGAGAGGAAAGGTTTATTTTAGCTGCCGGTTTCTGGAGGCCTCTGTCCTCTGAAAGATTTATTTGCTTCCAAGAGGAGGGGTCAGTGCAGGGGAGAAGCCAGGCGTCTTAGTTACGTTACTTATTCGTGAGCTTCACTCACAGTTTCAGAAGGTCTGGCAGTCTGCTGGCAGGCAGCTGCCCACAGTGGAGGCACATGGCAGAGGCTGGAGAGCCACTGACCCCATTGCAGACCAGCTAAGCTAGAGGTTCCCAGGAAGACGCTGTAACAATGTTTCTTCTTCTTCCCTTTACTTAATTCCAGCTGACGGACATCCCTCTCCCCCACAGGGTCGTGCCCCACCCTCATTTCCTGGCCCACAAGTCAACACCACCTACCGAAAGCTCTGCTTAGGCAACCCCAATCTCAACAAATTGACACAATCTTTCTACTTCAAACCCTAAGCCTAATAAGCATCTGCCCCTTCCAGCCAGACTCTACCTGCCAGTAACACACAGTTCTAAATATATGAGGCTATTGGGGGCCACTCAAGATCCAAGCCACAGCACCCGGGCAGGAGGGAGGAAGGAGGCCCTTCCAGGCCTTACCTCAGTGGCTGCCCTCCTGACTAGGCCCCACCTCCGGAAATCCGTCGATTTTCCACAACATCCAAAGGCAGGAGGCTCCTGAGGGGAACCTTCAGATGTAAGTTGTAATGTAGGGGCACAAGTATGTCCAGCAAAATCCAGCAGAGACCTCAGGATCCCACTGTACGTGCAGGTTGGAGCTGGGGCCGTAGATGGCTGATTTAAAATAAGTCTTTGTTTATTTGTTTTCTGTTCCTGGGGATCAAGCCCAGGGCCCTTGCATTTAGCTGCATCCCAAGCCAATTTTTATTTTTGATTTGAATAAGCCACTAAGTTGCCCAGGCTGGGCAAGAACATGTGATTCTCCTACCTCAGCCTCCCAGGGTGCTGGAATGATGGGATGGGCCTGTGCCAACAAGCCCAGCTCAAAATTTTAATGTGGTATATATTTTCAGCAACATCTCAGGATAGAAATAATCCAGCTTTTTACTTTAAATTTAAAAAGCCTGAGCTAATGAAATAACAGCAACACTGATGCCAGAGTCTTGGAAAGGATTCTCAAATACCACATAACATTGGAGGATTAGAAGGATGAAGTATTTTAATCACATTTTCTGAGGTTTCACCCATACTCTGCAAAAAACATTTTAGACATTTTAGGAACTGTGTAAATGAGGAGCAGAGGGGCTTCAAGGGTGGGCATTTCCATTCTCACCAATATTGAAAGCTGAAAGAAGCCAGACCCCACTGCTATTTGAGCACTGGGCTCCATCCTCAGTATCACAGGCAGAGAAACAAAGAATATAGCATCTCTATTTCCCATCCCGTCCCCAACGCTAGGTATGCTCTTATAATGTTCTGTAACTGCACATTGATGTTAACGTTCCGCAAGCTGTATTGTCGGTACTGGCTTGGGTTGAGCTAAAACGCCCTTCTGTTCAACCTGGAAAAGTTTCTTTGCCGCTCTGTGACCTTGCAACAGCTCCCCCCACCCCACAATATTGTTCGTTTTTTGCAGGAGCAGGATGTGTTTTGTGCTGAGTCATGGTAGTCCCCCCCACATACATACCCTCCAGGTGTGGGTCTGTAATTGGTCACTCTCAAACTACTGCCATAGGTCGCTCTGTCGGCCCACAAGACAGCCTGCCAAACGCAACTTACGTGTACACATGTCAAGTTGTGATTATTATGTACTAGTAAGATGCTGCCTTGCTGAGTTCTATATAAGCCTCCTGCTGTCTTGGTTCACGGCTCCTCTCTGGGAATTCACTCCGAGTTACAGGGACAGCTCTGCCAGAGTCCATCTGCCTGGCCATAACCAAAGAAACCTCCCCTGCCCCAGTTGGCGTTTAGTGCTCTCTTAATTTGGATTTACAACACTCATCTCAGCTTGACGGGCTATTCCTCACGGTTGACTATAACTACCAAGACTAACTCCAGTCATAAACTGCAGGCGAGCCACTGTTTCTTTCCTCTCTCCCTCTGTAGTTCTGTAGTATTGGGAATGGAGCCCAGGCCTTCACACGGAGCTCTATCCCCAGCCTATTTTTATTTTTGATTTTGAGACAGGGTCTCCCTACGTTGCTCAGGCTGGGCTCCAACCTGCAACCCTCCTGTCTCAGCCGCCCGCAGTACTCAGACAATAGGACTTCCACCACTGTGCTTGACGTGAGTGGCTGGCAAAGAGACTGTTTTATCAGTACATGTGTAATCATGTAGCACCTGAGCACAGCTCCTAACAAGACCCAAATCCAACTTGTGTGGCCGATTTCTGAACATGAGCAGAGGCCCATCACTGGTCACCTGGCCTCAGTGACCACAGCTCATGCGGCTTCAGCAAGTGGGATCTCTGATGCAGGTATCACCGCTGTGAAGGAGGAGATTCCCCAGATCTCCTCTGAGGACCTGGAGACCAGATGGATGGAGCGGGAAGGCCGTGATGGCGGCCTGGCAGGAGAGAGCGATATGTCGGCCCTGGCCTCTCCTCTTAAGCCTGGTACTTACCAAAGCTTCTAAGGCCTTTCCTGCCAGGTCTCAGTCTACTCTTTGGAATCTCAACTCTTTCCTCCCAGATAATTTTGTCCTGGAATGATCACTCTTGGATACAAAGGAGGATATCATCAGTCCTCCCTCTGGTCCTCTCTCAAGTAGACCAGCATCTAAAGAAAACCTGGATCTCATCAGAGTAAAAAGAGGAAAAAGAGTGATGAAGACACTAAGGCAGGGAAGAAAGGTGGCAGGAAGGACGTGAGTGCCGCTCCCCACACTGATAGCAGCATCTGTTCTTCGGTATATTAATATAATCACTCTTGGGAACCAAAAGACCTTTAAAATATATAGACTGTGCCCCTGAAAGCACTGCAAATTCAGATACACTGAAATCTGGGGCTCTGGTAACTTTCAGTGACAATTCACTAAAATTTGGGTTTCTGGTCTAATTCCCCATACCAGGAATGGCCCCACTGCCTCCATAAAGGGGCAGGTAAATATTTTAAGGTTTGTAAGTCATAAGCAACCTACCCCAGCTATTCGATTCTGCCATTGTAATGCCCGGGCGGGACTGTGTTCCCAGCACTCCAGGAGACTGAGGCAGGCAGGATAAGGGCAAGTTCTAGCCCAGACTGGGTGACTTAGAGGGACTCTGTCTTTTAATGGGGTGGGGGGGGGAGAGAGAGAGAGAGAGAGAGAGAGAGAGAGAGCAAGCAAACTGGGTATGTAGCTAGGGACAAAGTCCGTTGTTGCTCCCCAGTACCACGCACAAAAGCTTCTACCATTGTAAAGCATAATCTGTAGTTAGATGAACAGGTGTGATTATGTTTCAATTAAATGTTATCTGTTAAAACAGCCTTTCCTCTGGCCTTCTAGCCAAATTCACCAATTCCTGGTCTACACATTGTCTTTTTCTTCATTCTATAATATTCTAAAGGATACATGTTTTGAATTTAAAACTCCACAATTCATACAAAAGCTACACGTTTAAGTATAAAAAATTAATATGCTATAAAAAGTAGGTTACCTGAAATTCCATTCCCTGAAGGAAGTCATTATTAATATTTTGCCAAATATTATTGCAGATACACTCAAAGAAATGTGTGTTCACGCTTTTTCAAACATATATGGGAAATTGTATACATGTTTTATAACTTGATTTCTATTCTCAAAAATGCATTCTGGATATCTCTTCAGGTGGGGTGTATTTAGGTTTCTCTCTCTGTCTCTCTTTCTCTCTCTCTCTCTCTCTCAGCAGGGTCTTGCTCTGTGATCCAGCCTACTCCTGAACTCACTGCTTTCTGTTTGTTTGTTAATCTTTGAGACAGAGTCTCATTATGTAGGCCAGGCCGGTCCTGAACTCACTGTATAGCCCAAGCTGGCCTGGATCTTAACAGTCTTACAGCAATCCTCCTGCCTCAGCCTCCTGGGTACTGGGATCTGTGCTGCCATGCCCAGCCTGCCTGCTGATCTGTAGCCTCAGTTGGGGTCCCCGCTCCCTGCTCCTGTTCACGGGCACGCTGCAACAGGCTCTCGGGGATTTCCAGGGCCCATGTGTCTCCCTGGTCTTCCTTGCCCAACTTCCCCATGGGAATAAGGCAGCTCCAAGGGAGGAGAAAAACCAGTTTGTGAAGTGTAGGCCCGATGGGCCTTGTCCGCGGGAGGTGGCTCTCCATCCTCCCGGGCAGGTTCAGACAGTGTGGCTGTGGCACCGGGACAGGTAACAGCCTTGGAGCTGAGCAGCTGCCCCAGACAGATTGTTGTGCAGGGAGCAGTTCCCAGGTCCCTGGGGAGTGACAGTGGCCTCGTGTCTTGGTCCTTTATGGTCTCTTTCTGCCTGCATGCTACCTCCCACACTATGGAAGCGGAGTTCGTGACCGCCAGGGCCCGGGCCACAGGAGCGTCTCTTGTGCTAGCTGGGCACAGGCTCTGCAGTGGAGGCCGCCTCTCTTCTAAAATTCCATTTTCACAGTATCAGGAGTCTAGGAACCATTGTTTGACCGCTTGTGTCCTTGTGTTTGTGGTACTGGTGATGTGGCACCAGTGACGTGGTGCTGACCTTCACACCGCGCTACATCCACACCTGCTCTTCCATTTTTGAATTTGAAACAGGATCTTGCTAAAATCCTAAGTTGTCCAGCTGGGCTGGACCTTATAATCCCCCTGCCTCCCCAGTCTGGGCTTAAACTTGCCATCTTCCTGCCTCAGCCTCTCATAGTGCTGGGATGATGGGTCCCAGGCCCGGCTTGGCTTCTACTTTAAAGGTATTATTAGGGCTTAGAAGACCTGGAGATGAAGGCCCAAGTGAAAGCCACCTGCTAGCCACCAGCCATCCTCCCTGATGGGGCAGCTAGAACCACACCAGACCCCAAGCCTGGATTGCTGCTTGGGGAGCCGCTTGGAAACTCCAAAGTGATTTGTGCACGAGGCCTCACGAGGGAAAAACCCAAAAGAGTTTGGGAAGTGGAAGAACACGGAGCAAGCCGAGCCCATGGCCCAGGCTTGTCACCTCAGCACTATGGGAGACTGAGACAGGAAGATCATGAGTTCAAGCCCAGCCCAGGCAACTTAGCGACTTGGAAAGATGCTGTCTAAAATTAAAAAATACATAAAAAACACAACCTGGGCTAGGGATGTAGCTCAGTGTGAAGGGTCTGGGCTGGATTGCTCGTAAACCCCGCATAAATGGAGGTGCTGAGAGCACCCTGAGAGTCCCTGGTAACTGGGAAACACCAGGAGAGGATGCAGAGTGTTGGATCTCAGACCTCACCTCAAACGCGGAGCCCAGGCCTGGGCTGGAGCCCGGCTCAGCCCCTTCCAGGCCGTGGGGCTCGCCTGCTGGCTGGGGTGCCAGGAGGAGTGAGAGATCTAGCGTAGGGAACCTCAGCGTGATCCCCGTGGGCACCCGGTGCTGGCCACACGACGATGGCCCTTATTCTTGTCTTTGGGCTGACTGGGTCTGGGCTGCTTCTCCTCCTGGGGGGCGGTTGTCCCTCAGTACCCAAGAGGGGACTGACCTTCCGCCTGGGGGACCAGAATCCAGGGATGACGACACCTGTTGTACAATGACATCCCATTTGCCCACGGCCTCTGCCCACCCTCCTGGCCCACGCCTAGTGGCCAGGGTTCCCCTAACACCTCACGCAGTGTAAGTGTCATGCTCACTGTCACACTGAGTTACAGAGGGAACCGTGACAAGAAGAAACTGTGTCCTTGGCATTTTTTCTTTAGAATGTTTTGGATCCACAGTTGGTTGAATCTGAAGACTCAGAACAATGGGATGCAGAACCCACAGGTATGGGGGTGGGGGCAACTATTTTAATTAATCAACAGTAGCACCTAGGATGATGATGATGATTTTGTAGTGCTGGGGATGGAACACGGGACCTTTGCCTTGTGCTATGTCCTCAGACCATAGTTTTTGCTTGTTTTAATTTTAAGACAGGGTCTTTCCAAGTCGCTGTGTTGCTCTGGCAGGTGTTAAGCTTGCAATCCTCCTGCCTCAGCCTTCGAGGGTGCTGGAATTAGAGGTGCGGGCCACCCTGTCCAGCTGGGGCCAATTGTGTTTTCTTTTCAAGTTGCAGGCTGATGGTTTTAATCCAATAAGCTGAATAGGAAATGGATAATGGAAAAAATTGAAAGATAGACCTACAAAATAAAAATCCGCTTTGGTCGTGTTGCCAGTCCCACACGCAGAACTTCTAAAAAAGTGCCTTCACACTCATCTTCAAACAAAAAACCTTCAGCAGGCTGCCTCCCTCTGGGCACCTTAGTTTCCAGGTCTTTGCAAGAGACAAAAGAGAAAGGGCTCAAAGCATGAGAAAGCACTTAGTAACCTGCCCAGTGACCCAGAGGGGACCTGCGTCAGGCCATAGGATTCAGTTCAGGAGCCTGGCTCAACTGGGTAAGGTGGAGCTTCTAACTTGCCCAGTTTCTCCTCCTGCCCTAAAGAGCAGGAAACAGTGTCCCCGGCAGGCTGCGGCTTGCACCCCGACATCTGCCGCACCCACAGGCTGCTAATACCCGGTGCCAAGGAGCCTGGTTGGGCAGGCCTGTCGTCCCAGCACTCTGGGAAGCGGAAGCAGGAGGATCAAAGTGTGAAGCCCAGCCTGGGCAACTTAGTGACATGATGGGCCCCAGTCTCAAGGTCAAAAACACAGGCTGAGGATGTAGCTCGGTGGGAAGGCCCTGGGCTCGGTAGCCAGGCCGCAGGTGGAGGCCAGGCACCTAACCATACCAGCTCAGCCGCCCCATGCGTCCTGATTTCACTGTGAAGCTACTTGAACCCAGGCCAGGAGGCAGGCAGGAGCAGGGAAAGCGCCCTCACCTGCAGACGCTCCCAGCGGCCCTGGGGCCTCTTCTCTGGTGACACTCAACACCAATGTCTCTCACCTCCGTCCACAGTAGGGACGTGGCCACACGGGTCCTTAGCCACTTGCTTTGGTCTCAGCGCGGCCAAGCAGGAAAGCAGCCACTAGTCAGGGGCTTTCTAACCTTCTGGGTACCAGGGCCAGGGAAGATAGTTCTCCCACAGGTGAAGGGACGGCTTGGGACGATTCGGGTGCGTCACTCTTTCCTCATGGTCCTGGGCACCGAGCCCAGGGCCTTTGCACAGAGCAACATCTCCAGTCATTTTTGGTTTGGTTGTTGATACAGGGTCCCGCTCAGTCCCTAGGCCGCCCAGACGCAGAGCTCCAGCTTGCCGTTTTCTGCCTCTGCGAGGACAGGCCTGAGGGCCAGGCCAGGGGACGTTTATTGTGCTGTTTGTTTCTACTGTGATTGTATTGTAGCATATAATGAAATAATTATGCAACGATCAAGCCTGCCACTAGCTGCGGCTTCATTGTGGCTTGCCACCCACTGATGCGTTTTGTTGTGATTCTGAAGGCAGCTCATTCATTAGGGAATCAAACCTTTTGCAGATGCTAATGGTCCCTGTGGCGGCTCCCCAGGGCTGCCACGCCTTCCGCTCCCGGGTCCCGGGTCGGGGAGTCCCTAGCACACGCAGTTCTAGTAGGGCACCTGGTGCTGCCTGGGGTTTGACAGGAACTCAGGTGGCAGGTGCCCATCACCCTTTTCCCCCAGGACCATGTTCCCCACGCAGCAGGCTCTCAGTATCGTTTGCTGAATGGCTGTACCAGTCCTGCGAAGTCTGGGAATGACAATCTACTCATTGCTGCTGAGCCCACCTAGGAGAGACCAGCCAAGTCCAACTAATTCAGTGTGCCGCCAACCCAGCCAACTTCTGGGCGTCGGAAACACACATTACGTGGGTGGGTGGATGGGGCAGTTCGTCAAAGTGGGACATCCCTGAAAGTTAGGGATCAATTATGTCTCCACTAGCACCCCAGGGCCCTTTCCGCGTCACGGAGGCCATTTCCAGAGGGGCTCCCCCCGACTGGGAACGGAGCCTGGGACCTCAACACTGAGCCGCGTCCCTAGCCCGTGTTTATTCCTGATTTTGAGACAGGGTCTCACACCCTTCCTAAGTCGTCCAGGCCGGGCTGGGGCTTGGGACCCTCCTGCCTCAGCCTCCGGCTGGCCGGCTCACAGCCTAACTTTCTCGCAGGCGTTTGGCCAGGGCTGTCCGGACCGCCCGGGGGCCCCGCGTTCGCCCGCCAAGACACCTCGCTAGGACCCCGGAGGGAAAGCAGAAGCCCGGGGCTCCCAGAAGGCCGAGCCGTCGGGGTCCCGGGGCGGCGGGGCCGCCCGAGCGTGCGTGGCGCCCGCCCGCGGCGGGGCACAGGGCGGGGACAGCGGAGGAAGAGGCCGCGCGCCCCGCCCCCCGCGCGAGGCGGAGCCGGAGACCGGAGCGGCGCCCGCGGAGCCGAGGAGAGGAGCGGAGACCGGAGCGGGCCCCGCGCGCCCCGACCGCCGTCCGTCCGCAGGCGAGTGGGCGCGGGGCCGGCGCGGCTCGGGGCCTCCCGTCCCGGATCGGGGGGCGGCGGCGGGCGGCAGGGAAGCGCCGGAGGCGGGCCGGGCGGGGCGGGGGGGTGGGGACACCCCGAGACCGGGGGGCGGAGGCGGCGGCGACGCGCGCGCCCGGGACCGCCGCCCTGGACCCTGGGTGAGGCAGGAGGAAGGGCCCCCGCGCCCGGGTCCCCCGTGTCCCCCGTGTCCCCGTGGCGGCGGCGGGGGCGCCACGCAGCCACGCCCCTCTTCACGCTTTCTTCCGTGCTGTCTCGGGCGGCGCGGCGAGGAGATCGGCTGGGAAAGGGTCGCCGGGGGACGCGCCCCGGGGCGACCAGGCGGGCACCCGCGCCCCTCCGCGACGGCGGCCCTGGCGGGCAGGGCGGTCAAGGTCCGCGCCCGAGTCTCGCCCCGGCGGTTTATTGGTTCATTATTTCAGTATTGCGGGCGCCGATTCCGTGTGTCGGAACTTTATATTGTAATTCAGGCCCATTCATGAAAGCTATTTTTTAAAAAATCCCGCGGTCAGCGTAGCGTCTCCGGTCTCCCGTCCCGGAGCCGGGGTCGCCCCAGCTGAGTCCCGCCACTGCCCTCCTGGGACGGCGGCGTGGGCCTCCCGATCTCCTGCACCGGAGCGAAAGTTTGGACAAGTTGGGGGACCGGGATCGCAGGAGGTCGCAGGCGCCCACGGAGCTCGGCGCGTGGAAACAGCCCGGGGCGTCTGCGAGCCGGCAGGGCCCCCGCCTCCCCGCGATCCCGGGGCTTCCTGCCCCTCCCGCCGGCTCCGCGGACACGCGCGCTTCTCGGGGCGGCCTGGGACTCCGGGCCCGCAGGGATCCGGCGCGGTGGGCCTTCCGCGGGCCGGCCGAGGGTCTAGGCCGCGCGTCTCCGTCTTTAGAAGCGGAGTTTGGGGTTGTTTATAAAGGGACCGTGGCGTGCGGCGTGGCCACCAGGCTCCCGTTCTGTGATCGTCGGATCCCTTAACACCCCCCCCCCCCCCCCCCCCCCCCCCCCCCCCCCCCCCGCCACCGGGAAGGCGACGGCACTGGGATGACGGGATTGAATTTACTCGTGCCAAAACAATCACTTTCAAGTCAGGAGCGAGTTTTTCTTTCTCTTCTTTCAGCCGATTGGTGTCGGTCAGCCGGCCCCTTCCGGTAAACAGATACGGGCTCACACGCATGATTTACAAATCGAATCAAATATGGTAGAGGTTTAAGTTGTAAGAGATCCAAGATCAGATCCTTAACAGACACCAGCACCTAAAGCTCTGGCTCAAGGTTTTTAAAAGAAAAATGCATAACTGGCTAATGGCTTCGTCTTTAATCCTTGGAAACAGGGCAGGTGACAGCCAGGAGTTCTGTTCCTCTTGTGGGACCCGCCACCCAGAGCCCACAGCACCTAGATTTGGTAGAAATCTGTAAAAATGTGAATCTGTGTTTTACCAGACTGCAGAAACGTGTGAGAACATTTTCTCTGTAGAAAGCGCCAATCTGAATTCAAAGACTAGGACGGTGACAGGTTTGTGGCTTTGAGTTTGTGTGGTCTTCTTCTAAACAGAAGGGGTTGGGGGTGCTGGTCAAGCCTGGAGAGCAAAATATTGGCTTCAGAAATGTGGAGGGGATGGTTAGGTCACACCTAAGTACTGTTGTTTGTGTTTCGGATAACTCTCTGGCTGGAAAAAAAAATCAGATGTAGAAATATGTCATTTTTTGAGTTGGACTTTGGTTATGTGGGGTTGTTTCTGTTTTCTTCTTTTTAAAGTTTCAGTGTAAACCTAACCAACCTGGAAGGGACTTTGTAGAAGTCAAGTACATTTTTTGGAGTCCTACCCTGGGAAGAAAAGCACGTGAACAGCGGCTTGGGATGTGGACTTTGGCGGCAGATGCAGGAGACTATTAGTTGTTTAACCTTTTTGAGTCTGGCTTGTAAAACAGGATAACGGTGGCGTTTATCTCTAGTGTTTTAATAAAAATATGTAAAACAAGCTCTGGAGAACACTTGGACCAAAACTCGCCTGCCTTAAGTGTCCCTGTGGGTAGATCACTGGCTTATGCCCTTGGCTGTCAGTCAGCAGGTTGTTGGGTAAATTATGAGCTGCCAGCTTGTAAGATGAAAGTGCTGGTGAATGCCTGTGCTCTCAGCACACAGAAGGCTGAGGCAGGAGGATTATCCTGAGTTTGAGGCCAGCCTGAGTTAGGTAGTGAGTTCAGAACTAGCCTGGACTGCAGAGTGAGAACCTGTCTCCAAAAAAAAGAGGGCAGTTTGAACCTTTGGGAAATGCTGGAGATCAGTGTTAAGTTCTAAGGTCTGTGTGTGTATGTGTGTGTGTGTAAATATGCAAGTGTGTTTATCACTTTCCCTTAAGGGTATGAATAGTTCTGAAGGCTGACTTAGGTGTGCCTTTAGGGCCGGAAGCCTAGTTGTGGTTTTTCTAGGCCCAGGTTAAATTTCCCTGGTTGTGTTTATTGGATAAGAAGTTAAACCAGGAACCGAAGAAATGTTTGTGTTCAGCCTGAGTTTGAGTGAAGCGTGAGGAGCTGGGTGGGATGGCGGCCCTGCTCAGTCTTAGCTTTGGTATGAACTGACCCCCTGGCTCCGCAGACAGAGCCCCCCGGAAGTAGCTGAAGTGTTGTTTGAAGTGTCTGGACTGATTACCAGTCTCCGATTTATTGTTGAACTTTTCGTGAGCAAGGATGTTCAGGCCATTCCGGGAATCCACGCATTGCAACTTCGACTCATTGGCCAAAAACTATTGTTAAACTTAAAAAACGCTTCCATCTTTAAAACGAAGCCTATTTTAAGTCTACTTTTTGTCTTTTCTTTGCTCGGTGTGTGGTGTGGCATTGGAGATTGAATTCAGGTCCTTTGCTCTGAGCTACTTCTCCAGGCCTTTTTATTATTATTATTTTATTATTTAAGACAGGGTCTCACAAAGCAGCTATGTTGCCCCAGCTGGGTTCCGATTTGCAACCCTCCTGTCTCAGCCTCCCGGAGTGCTGGGATGACAGTCCTGCACCAACAGGCCTGGCTTATTTTTTTTCTAATGTGTACCAGGTGTATAGATATGAATGATTTTATTCAGAGGAGAGACGTGGTTCTTTGTAATTTTAAATAACCCCAGAGGAGAGGGTTTGTGGGTGTTACTTTTATTTCAAGTGAGGTTGTGCTTGGAACAAGAGGGAGACTTGATTGAATATGGTATTGATTGCCTTTACTACTAGGCCGTTGTTGCCTAAGGATGAACTCTTGGCTTGGATTTCCGACTGTGTAGACGAAGAACCTGTTTCTTACCTTCCCTAGTGCTTCATAGAGGTGTTGATGGGAATGAGTTCATTAGAGCATTTAGTGCAGTGCTTGTTAAATTAGCAGAGCTGGTGTGCAAATCTGAACAGGAAGTCATCTTTCTGAATGTTGTATAATGAGTTTGTGCTATTTTCATAACAGGAAAACAGTTATGTGAAATTTTAACGTTTCCCCCCAATCTAAAAAAGGCTCAGTAATTTAAACAGTCCGGCAAAACGGTTCTTGTGCAAGGAATCTTCAGTAATTAGGCAGGATCATGCCATGGAGATGTCAGCTGGCTTGTGATACTAATTTACTCGCAGGTTAATTCTCCCGGATCTCAATTTCATATTCTTTTCTTATTAGTAACTTTTAAAAGATCAGCAGATACGTGAAGTCTGTCATAACTGGAAGGAAGCAGTGTGTGAGTTGCAGTGCCTTAGGACACTCACAACTAGCTTAAATATTTTTAAACTATACATTTTAAGAAGGCTAGAAGAAACTAGCCTTTTTGGAGGTGTTGAGTTCATGTTTGATGGGTTCATGGGTGATAAGTTTTGGGGCATGGGATTGTGGCTGGTAGGGTTATAAACAACCCATTTTCCCCAGCGCCTCCCCTCAACCCCGCCAGTCGGCCTATGTCACCATAAATGTACTAGTTGCTCAAACCCAGTTCTAACTTACTGACTTCATGGAGAAGAATTTCGCTGAAAAGAACCCACCAACTTTAGTGGCCTTACAGGTGAGGCATAGCCGTCAAGGAAGACCCTGTCAGGAGTTTCTAGGTTTATGTTCCTCAGATATACAGAAAAAGTCAACCAGTGGGCGAGGAAGACCCCCTTGCTGACCTTAACTTCGGGGAGCTGTCACTTCCGGGGTCCTGGTCCACGTGGATGAGCTGTATTTGTGCAGAACCTTCAGTCCCTTAGAAAGCAAGGAGGACATGAGGGTGTTTAGGTTAACAGGAAATTTTCTCTGTGAAAAGTCACCACAGCGGGGCCCAGTGGCGCAGGCCTGTAATCCTCGTACCTTGGGAGGCTCATTGCCAATTCAGGGCCAGCCCGGGCCATTTGGTGACTGAGAGACGCTGTCTCAAAAGCAAAACAGAAGAATTGGGCTGGGGACGTATCTCAGTGCCGATGCCCTGGGCTCTATCTCCAGTGACACACACTTACACACACTGCAGGTGGCCATGGCACAATTGTACAGTGCCATTTACTGAGCTGTGGTGTACCCCGAGCTCTTTCTACGCCCTTTCCGAGCGCTGTGGGCACCGTCTTGCTTATCTTCAGAAGTGCCAGAGGAGGAGACTGCCGTCCTAGAGGCATTGATCCTTGTCCATCGATACGAACAGAATTAGCCCAGAGTGTTCAGCGTCTTGCCTCGGGCCTTGGTGGGCCTTGGTGGGCCTTGGCAGGAGCCATAGTGCTGTTGTCTCCTAGAGGAAGAGAGGGAGCAGAGACCTCTGTGAGACAGTGCAGCCACAAGCTGACAGATAAAGAGAAATACGGGGAGAAGCTCCTTCAAATACTGAGAGGCCGGCAGGGAGAGCCGCCAGCCCCCTCCCCCACTCTCCCACTGCCTTCTCAGCCCAGATCTCAGTGTTCCGAGATGGCCCAAGGCCCTTGAGGCCTGTGGTGCTGTTAAGGCCCAGGCTGTGGACCTGTGGGATGGCTTCTGTCCTCCCTGGATTCCCAGTGAAGGCCGAGACAGTGTGGAGGTGGCCTGTGCAGGCCTGGTCTCCACCAGCTGGCGCCCCAATGCCCTGAGTTTCCTGCATTTCTTCCTCAGGAGGACAAGAGAGAGGTGAGCCCAGTGTGACCCAAAGTAACTTCCAGCTGGATTGGTCCCTTTGCTGCCTCTCTTGAAAATCATTTCTAGTGTCACTTAAATGTTTGGTTTATCATGTCAGGTTTTATTGGGTCTCGTAAAACTGCTTCGCCACAAGTATCTGGTTGCCATCCTGGAGCGAGAGAGGCTTTTTGTCTTCTTTTAATGGGCCTGCGTTTCAGAGTGCGACTGCACAGCGAAAAAGTGTTGCCGGGGCTGGAAGAAAGGCTCAGTGGTGAAAAGTCAAGCGCTGAGACCCAGGTTCGATTCCCCAGCACCACATAAGCTGAGCATGGTGGCACACGCCCGTCATCCCAGCACTTGAGAGGCTGAGACAGGAGGACTGCTAGGAGTTTGAAGTCAGCCTGGGCTCGATAGTGAGTTCAGGACCAGCCTGGGCTGCAGAGCGAGACTGTGTCTCAAGAAAAATTTTTTTTTAAAAGAGTGTTGCAGGCTGTTTGGAATTTTGGTTCTTCTCTGCTGTCATTGGAAAGAAGGAATAAAGCAGTGACCTCTGCAGTGTGAGCCAGCAAGGTGCATCAGCCACTGTGGTTTTTGTTTTTGCATTTTTAATCAGATAGCGTGAGTTGGGCCCAGTCGGGCAGGCGTGTACTCTCGTGACTCTAGGGGGCTGAGGAAGGAGGGTCTTGAGTTTGAGACCAGCCTGGGTAGCTTAGCAATTGAGTGAGACCTGGGCAAAGTAGCTCAGTGCAGAGACCCTGGGCCTCATACCCAGGACCACCAAACAAACAAAAAAAAAAAAAAAGGAAAAGAAAGAAAGAAAAAGAAAAAAACTGTACAGAGATGAGATGATGGGATGATGGTGTTTGCTAGGAAACCTGTTCAAGGCACGTATGTCCTCTGGCTCTGTGTCTTGGCTCACTGTCCCCTCAGGGACAGGCTGTTGGCTGTCTGTCAGTGGCACAGGAACTGGCCCAGGTCCTCCCAGTGCATACAAGGTCCCCGCCCCATGGATGCTGTGTGAGGCCGAGCCGGCAGCCGTATCTCCTGTGAAGGTGGGAAGGGATTCATCGTGCGGATGACCAGCCCCTGCCTCCTATTTGGGACAGGATGCCAGCCACGGTGGCCAGAGGAGCCCAGGGATGGCATCTTCTAGAAAAGATCTTTTCCTTCCTCCCTTCCCTCCTTCCATTTTTGGGGGTTGAATGCAGGGCCTTCCCACTGAGCTGCATCCCAGTCCATTTTTTAGTTTTGACTCTGAGTCAGGGTATTGGAATGTTCAGTTGCCCAGGCTGGGCTTGGACTTGCGATCTTTCTGCCTCAGCCTCCTAGAGCTGAAAACGACTCTTCCAGTTTCTGTAAAAAGTGAGAAGACCTATTGTCAGAGCTCCAGGGGCTGAGCTTGGTCCCCCTGTGCAAGCGCCCTGAGCCAGCCCCGTGGGGTGGAGCCGGGAGGTGTGCCCCGCCCGGAGTGAGGCCTGCGGGGCGGGGCTAGTGGTCGGGGCTGCTCTGGACTTGGGACCCTGGCCTTCTGATGTTTTATGGAGGGATTACGCCTCCTGGGGGATACACACCCAGGGGAACAGAAACGTAAGCGCTTTTCAGTTCACCTGGGTCGGTGCAGCCATCTTCAGGCCGACGCTGATTCCCCCAGCAGCGGCAGCCCGGGTAGCGGTCCCTAGCTCCGTGTCCCCCCAACCCTACCCCTGCCGCTGGGGCCAAGCCCGCCGGGGCCTGTTGCCCTCGGTTTTTTGAATGTAGAGGATGGCCACTCTTGGGCGACCTATGAAAGGAACTGTACAATGTAGTTAATATGCTGAAGGTAGGTACTAAAAGTTCCTTTTAAATTTCTCATTATAACATTGAAATAAAATCCAGGACAAAACGCTGACAGCCCACAGGTTGGACACACCTGCTTTAGAGAATTTCTTTAAAAAACTCAACTTCTGCATTTTCAGCATAATTTGATTTTACCAGATCTCTCTTTTCAGGATCTGTCTCAAATTGCATCCGGTGCCCCCCCCCCCCCCCCCCCCCGCCCCCCGTAACTCCCATCTCCTTAAGTCCCTAAGTTGCCCCGCTGGACTTGAACTTGGAATCCTCCAGCTTCAGCTTCTCAGTACTGGGGTGACGCCCTGTATGGCAGGCCTCGCTGACCTCTTTTTTTAAACACCCATATTGATGAGCCTCAGGCTTAGGTCGCTGCTTTGTAAACCCATACAGCAAATGAGCGGGAGGCAGCCCTGGTGTCCTGCCTCCTGTCCCCCTCCCCCTTCCCCTCTGCCTCCTTGCCAGGCAGGGTCAGCGTCATCCTGCCCTAGCTTGGGTGCTCCTCCTCAGGGCTCTGGACCCAGGGACAAGGACGTCACTGGCTTCCCGACTTCCCCTCACCCCAGGTTTTGGGGTCCCTTCTCCTGAACCTACCACCTCAGCTTTGTTTCCTCGGAGCTTGTCCTTCCTGGTTCTCTACACTCCAGGAAGAACTGCATGTACAACCGGTGCATTTAAAATCCCCGAGGGCCTCGGGGCATTGCTCAGTGATTAGTGCACTGGCAAGTTCAGGGACCTGGGCTCAATTTCCCAGCACCGCAAAAGCTGGGTGTGGTGGCACACTCTAGTAATCGCATCACTCAAGAGGCTGAGGCAGGAGGATTGCTGTGAGTTCAGGGCCAGCCTGGGCTCCATAGTGACTTCAGGAGCAGCCTAGACTTAACAGAGCAAGACCCTGTCTCAAAAATAAATAAATTTATTAATAAAATAGAAAATTAAAAACCAAAGATTATTTAGTTACCTGGTCTCCCCTGAAATTCTTCAACCACGTATAAAGACAAAACCTCGACGATGTTCTTCATCTGCCCACAGCCCCCCTTCCCTGCAGGGGTGTCTGTGTGACCCCTGGCCTTTCAGGGAAGGGGGGGGCCGGTGCTTTGTTCCAGTTCTTCTGTGCTTGCTTGTATAAACTAGCAGGCTGCTGTGGAGTCGCTGACTCTTAGCATGTAAGGATACAAGGTGTGACCAGAAAATTGGGTGGGTGTTTATATTTTAAAAAATTATATAAAAGACACATTGTTATGAGTCCCCCTTGCTTTGGACATGCCAGTCCCGTTGTCCCCGCCACTTTGGGCAGTGCTCTTTCTTGAATGTCTTCACGACATGGGAGCAGTAACAAAGTGACTGTTGGCCAGTGCCATCCACGGAAAGATAGGCATGGAAGACCCGACGGCGTGTCCTCACCCCCTTGATCACTGAGTCTGGCACCGTGGGACTTCCGGCTGTTCCCCCAAAGCCAAAATAACCACGAAAGGGAAACATTTGGGGTCACCTCAGGTCGTGGAGGCAGCCACAGCAGTGCAGCCAGAGAACCCCAAGAAAGAGACTTCCAGAAGTGCTTCAGGAAGTGGCAGCAGCTGTGCGGAGGGATTTGAGGGCATTTCGTGGCCATGTGACTTTGTGATACATTTTAAAATTTAAACTTTCCCTATGTATTTTGGTCACAGCTCGTGCATCTGTCGCCAGTACTTGGCAGTCGTGCCCTGTGCTGTGGGGCAGGTGGTCCTGCAGCCTGCCTCCCGGAGCACCATGACCCCCGAGCCCAGTCTCCCCCTGGAGAAGGCAGCTTCCCAGGCCGTCTCTTGGCCACATCCCCAGCTGCCACTTCCTGCAGTCTGGCCAAGGAAAACAGTGCCAGCTCTTTTTGGCTTTGCTCATCTGTGTGGTGAGACATAAAAATGTTCCACGGATTGAGCCCCTCTGATGGTGACTGGGTGGCATCTGGGGCCCGGGGGCCCTTCATCCAAGTGTCCCCCGGGCCAGGCAGGAACTCACTGCTCCACTCAATCGAGGGCTTTAGCCCCTTGTCCGCCTGAGTCTCTTCCCTACACATGGGAGGAGGTGGTGGTGCTCTGTGAGGACAGAGCGGCTGCCAGATTGTCAGCGTGCAATCAAGAGAAGTGGAAGAGGGGCCCGGATGCCAGCGGCTAATGTCCGAATTATAAATAGTCCTGAACGAATGGTCTTATTAGGCTGGGGCTTCTCCAAAACCATCCTGATCTCTTGCTCGAAAATACCCCTCCCCCCCCACAAAAACAGACAGAGAGATGGGGAATGTGAGAACTCCAGTGCCGTTGCCTCCAAAAATCCTGTCAGGATTCTGGAACTTTCCATGGACGTGGACTTCTGAAAATACTATAAATGGTCAACTTGTTTGTTCACTCCCTGTTCTCCCTTTGATTTTTATTTCCTCTTCCTTCTCCTTTTTCTTCTTCTTCTTGTGCCGGGAGTGAAGCTGAGGGCCTTGGCACAGAGCTCCATCCCAGCCCATTTTTACTTTTGATTTTGAGGCAAGGGCTCTCTAAATTGCCAGGTTCTCCAAGCAGGGCTTGAACTTGTGATCTTCCCGCCTCAGCTTCCCAGAGTGCTGGGATGACAGGCCCTGCCACTGACCATGATTGCACTGTCAGGAAACTGTCAGCTCTATTTCTACAATGAAAGAAAAAGTACTGCAGAAGAGGCGCTCAGCACGCTGGGAAGGGGTGGGGGTGGCTACTTGCTTTTTGCGGCCCGGCCAGCTCTTGAGAGGTCATTTTAATATAAAATTCATTTTCCTCTTCGTAGGACTGAATTTCATTGGAAGAGAGGGAAGTTAGGATGTGGGGTCAGATAGCTGTGATCTTCTTGTTTTTCGAAATTGTTTTAAGAAGTAGTCCTAGAAAGAGCTGGAGTATGTTATCATTTAAAAGAAAAAACAAAAATAAACAGACGCTCCCAGTAGTGGACGTTACCTCCCCAAGTTCTCCCACGCTCAGGAGTGGACTGGAAAGACACCAAGAAGCTGTCTTACCTCTCAGGCCTGGTGTGCTGGGCCTTTCTGGGTTCTGAGGATGGAGGTTCTTGCTTTTCTGATGTAGGCGCAAAGCCCTCTGCAGGTTGTGTTTTTCTTATAGTACGTTCGTTGTTAACTCTTTTGTCCTCAGTGGGTACCAGGTGCTGGCCCACCTGGGTGGGTGAATACTGCTGAGTAGGACCCTCTGGACCCAGTGGGGTCTTTGAGGCCCTCTGTGTTTGGGACCCCCATAGGACACTGATCTGGGCGGTCCTGTTAGCCAGTTCTTTGGGACGTGCCGATCCTTGGATGCTCCCTTGCGAATCCCCTGGTAAGTCGTTGGCCCCTTGGCTCCTACAAAACTCAGGCAGCAGTAATGCATTTCCACACACCTAAGCTGCTCTTGGTTAGGGCGCACACGGTAAGCGTATGGGCCACTCAGAAAACACATGCTGTCGGCTAGCCCGTAGCAGGAGTAACTGTGAGAGCGTATGAGCTACGTGTGGCTGCTGGAACAGCTTGACACAGAGTCAGTGGCTTATCCCAGTCCACAGCTGGGTGCCGCGGTACAGACCTGTAATCTCAGTTGAGAGGTTGAGGCAGGAGGATTGCAAGTCAGGGCCAACCTGGACAGCATAATGAGACCTCAAAATCAGAAATAAAAATGGACTGGGGTTGTAGTTTTGGGCAGAGGCCTTGGACTTGAACCCTAGTACCAGTGGCCCCCCCCAAAAAAATGATTAAAGGCTGCCTTTGTCTTAGAATTAAAGGAACCACTGATGTGAAAGAAGCACTTCTCAGGTGTTAACTATTGTTATTACAATTGGTATGAGCCTCATGTGGTCGCAGAAGTCCCATCATGTTTGTGCATGCGTGTGTGTGTGTTACTGGGGACCAAGCGTCACACGGAGCTACAATCCTCCTGCCTCAGCCTTGCTAGAGTGCTGGGTTCATAGGCCTGCACCCCTAGATCTGGCTAATTGTCACCTGTCACCTCAGCTGTGCTGTCCATACAGGCATGTATGATCCATACAGGCATAGGTCTGATCCTAACTGAGAGTGTGGTGCCCCGGCGGTGACCGTGACCGCAGCGGGGACAGCATTTCCTCCCTGGGCAGCAGCCACATTTATCTGCTGGAGCTGCTGCAGTAGAGGCATAGGAAAGGCGCCTGGTGCAGGTGGAAAAAGAACTTACCAGTATTCAAGAAGTATAAGAAAAGAGGAGTTAATCCGGGTCAGGCTGCCTTGTCAGGAGAGGCCTTGGCGAGTCCCAGGGAGAAGTGGTGGCGGGGCCAGAGGGGGACGGGGTCTGGTGAGGACAATTGTGGGCAGGGCCCGGGTTGGCAAACTGGGGGGATGTCTTGGAAATGCACATTCAGGGTGTCCTGTTCTCTTAGAAACATCTGTTCGAGACTGAGGTCGTCATGGGAGCCGCAAGCTGACAAGGTCGCAGCCCTGTCTCCTTGGGCAGAGATAAGAGTTCCTGTGCGCCTTAGGTTCTGGGAGGGCCGGGCAAGGCACTGGCTTACTGGGAGACCTGAAGAGAGTCCCGCTCTGAGAACTGCTCCAGGACCAAAGAGGTGGCCAGTGGCTTTCCCTCAGGTACGAAGGGAGCTAGCTGCCTGCCCGCTGGGGTCCCCACCTGGGCACTCTCAGGACCCCACAGATGCCTTGCTCGGGCTCTTGAAATCCAGGGAGATTTTGTTGAAAGCTGACTCACCAGCGGCACTGGCCTTCCTGCGCCAGGCAGGTCCAGAGCCCTCCTCCCCTAGGAGGCCCGGCTGGAACCTGCTCCTTATGCTTTCCCGCCTCCACTCTCCTGCCTTGGCCAGGCCGTGCCCCTGCCCTGCCCTGCCCCACTTCCTGCCTCTACCCTGGTTCCTGCCAGGCTTTGCTGACTGTCTGGACGCTGCAGATCCTCGAGTCCTAGCCAAAGGCCTGCCGCATATTCATTCACTGGGGATTCCCCTGTCCTTTCTGGTTAAGAGCCCTTGCTGCCCAGCCCACTGTGAGGTACAGGCCTGTAATCCCAGCAGCCTGGGAGGCTGAGGCAGGAGAATTACAAGTTTGAGCCCAGCTAGGGCAATTTATCAATTTAATTTAGACCCTGTCTTGAAATCAGAACTTAAAAAAATGGGTTTGCTTCGCACTGAGTGCCCAGTCCTCCTGCCCGAAGACCCTGAGCTACGGGAGGAGACAGACCAAAGACCTGTCAGGGCAGTATGTTGGGAGCCTAGAGACAGTGTGGAGGGGGAGGGGAGTCGGGAGTCAGAAGAGTCGCGGTTAGGGCAGGGCCACGTGTGGGAAGGGAGATCCGTGTCTTGGGGGACTAGACCATGGAGGCTCTTTCGTTGTCATCCCCATCTTTAAATATATTGGAACTTGCTGTCTGGGCTTCATAGCAGGTGACCCCACTGGTGCCCTGAGATTCCATTGGATAATTGTGTCGTGTGTATGTCTCGATTGTAGATCAGCCGTGTCCCACTTTAGGCCCCTTTGGTTTGGCACAGTGGGTGGAGCCCAGGACTTTCACGTGAGCTACACCCTCAGCTTGTTGTTTGGTTTTGATTTTGAGACAGGGTTTCACTAAGGTGCCCAGGCTGGGCTCGAACGTGCCATCCTCTGCCTCCTCCCAGAGTGCTGCGATGACAGGCCAGTGCCACCACGCCTGCTGTCTTGTGTGTAAGGCTAAGGAAAGAATATAAAAGCTGGAGGAAGTCTTGTTATTTACTTGTATTAACCATATCATGTGTGTCATGTGTGTCCCAAGACAGTTCCTTTTCATTCAGAGTAAGGGGGAGCTGGCAGGCTGAGGCAGGAAGATCTAAAGCTTGAACCCATCCTGGACAATTTAATGACTGATTTAATGAGACCCTATCTGAAAATCAAAAGTACAAAGTGGGCTTGGGATGTAGCTCAGCCTGAAGTCCCTGGACTCCTTCTCCAGTACCTTCCCAAAAGGGAAAATCACCCAACAGGTGGATGCAGGTTGGTCACCGCTGACATTGTCTTAGTCCTGAACCCAGTAGCATTTTTTGCATCTTTATATTCCTGATGAGCATTGCCCAAGGCATAGACGACTCATCCATTTCTAGAGAATTTGGATCAAGTTAAAAAGAATTTGAGAGCCAGCAGTGTGGGCCTGTAGTCTCAGCTCTTGGGGAGTCTGAGTGCAGCCTGGGCAAGCTTGTGTCTGACGGAGACCCTGTGGCTCCTGTGAATGTGCTGGCCTTGATCCCCAGTACCACACACACAGCACCCTAATGCCCCTGTGGCCATGATTCCTGGTAACAAACACGACACCTGGGGCGTGATTCCTGGTGACACACAGAATGCAAACACACCCACGCTCCCCTGACTTCAGGAGCTTTGTGCTTACCGAGCTGGCACAGGTGAGGGGCCTCTTGCTTTCCTGCTCTGGGGCAGCCCTCTCAAAGGGGGCGCTGTGTCTACCGACGGGCAGAAGGGCAGACCCTCTTACCAGCGCCCTGCCTGGGCACCGGGGAGGCTGGGTGCACCCTGCCGCTGCTGCTCCCCACCACCTGCCCCTCCCTGCTGCCGCCCCACAGGTACGAGGGACACACCAGGAGGTAGGATCCAGCTCTCCCGGTTCTTGGGGATGGCAGAGGGGCCAGGCGGAGATTCCCACATGCCTGCACCCCAGGCTGACTGATAGTCAGGTCCGTTGTGCCCAGACCTGCCTGTTCAGCCCTGTGGGGGTGACTGTGGTCTATGGGGGGTTGGTCCCCCCATGGTGCCGTGTGTGTGTGTGTGGGGGGGGGAGGTGGGCAGGTTTCCTCAGCCACCGGCGTGGACAGCAGACAGGGTGGGTCCCCCGCAGCTCGGGAGTCTGGCATCCCCTGTGACCAGCTGTGGGCTGGGAGGAAGCTCTTAGCACAGACCCAGGTCCACCAACGAGGAGCCGCTTCTGAGCCTGGCATGGGGGTGTGGTGGCACAGCCTGCCGTGGTAGCACTCTTGAGAGGCTGAGGCAGGAGGATCGCAAACTCTAGCTCAGCCTGGGCAACTTCAGGATTTAGTGAGACCCTGTCTCAAAATCAAAGTAAAAAAATAGACTCAGGGTATTGTTCAGCAGAAAGGCTTTGGCCTCCATCCTTAGTTCAAAAGCAAATGGAGCTAACCCAGTCCAACAGCCACTGGTGCCCCCGCCTGCACACGTGTACACCGCAGGCAGATCCTGCTGGGACGGGTCAGCCAGCGCCTCTGAGGGGCCAGGTGACCTTTCTCTTTCCACACAGCCTTTTCTCTTTGGGTGTGGCCCATGGGCATGGGGCTGCCCGGCTGGCAGAGCTCTGGGGTTCTGGGCCTGGGGGTCCCCCACAGCCGCATCGGGGAGCAGAGTAGAGTGCTCCGGGGGCTCCCACCAACGCCCACCGGCTCTCAAAGTGCTGTTGTGGTCAGTGTGAACTTTACGTCCGGCTGTACACTTTGTTTATTGTTTTATCGAGGAGGAGTTTGCGTTTAGCGAGGAGGAGTTGTGAGAGCGGCCCTGGGAAACACACTCACAGGACAGTTTGTGGCTTTGATTTGCTGGGTACAAGGACAATAGTTTTTTTTTTTTTTTGGAAAGGTTTTGTTTAGATTAACTTTTTGATCCACGTGTTCTTGTTCCTTCTCTTGAGAGCTGGAAGCTTCTGTGTGGTAGCCGTGGCCGGAACCATCTGAAGGTTGGAGCCACAGATAAGAATGAGAGATGAAGCTGGGCCCGGTGGCACAGGCCTGTCATCCCAGCCCTTGGGAGGCCGAGGCAGGAGGATCACAAGTGACAGGGAGCTCAGCCCTGGAAATTTAGCGATGCAGTGAGACTGTCTCAAACAGTAAAGACACAGCTTTGGATGCAGCTCAGAGCGAAGGCCTTGGGTTTAATCCCCAGTACCACAAAAATAAATAATAAATAACTAAATAGGAGATTTTATTACTTATATGCATTAGTTACTGTAACTATATCGTGTTTTATGTGTGGCCCAGCACAGTTTCTCACTTTAAAAAAAAAAAAAGCGAAAATAAATCGTCAGGCAGGTGATTGGACATGCCTGCCTTAGGGTCACGGTGAGAACAGTGACAGCCCTGGCCCTCAGCCGCAGTCCTTCCCCATGGAGTTGTGTTTCTGCCTTAGAGATAGCTGTGACCCAAGTCCTTTCCAAACCGTGAGCCAGAATTCGCCTCTCTGCCTTTCAGTTGCTGTGCGGGTGTTCTGTCCCAGTGACGGGCGAGTGAAGAAAGGATCCCTTGGCTTGTGAAAAGACAAGGGAAGTTGGGCCGCTGCTGTAGGGCCGGCGTGCTGGGTTTTGGGAGCTCGGGGCCATGCGGAGCACAGCGCTCTGGTGCGGCATGGCCTCCAGCGTGTCTGAGTTGCGCCCAGCGACGCTCACGTGCTCTTTCCTCTTTGAAAACCGAACCAGATTCTGGTAAACAAAGGTGACATTACATATCTGTTGTGAGCCAGGTGCTGTTGTGAATATGAAAGTCCCCCCCTTGGTAATATGCACAGGCCGATCTTCCTGCCTGACTTCCCGAGCGCTGGGGTGACAGGCCTTGCCACCAGTTCTGGCTACCGCGCTAGAGTACAAACCAGATCTGGGTAGGGGTGGCCCCAGCCCCCAGCCTGGACTTCCCTTCCTGGGAGCGCTGGTTCCCAAGCGGCCAATGCTTAGAGCCCGGGATGGGTTTGCTACAAGGGGTTTGCAAGTCCTGATTAGTCAAGCAGGCGTTGGCTGCAGTCTGGATGGCTTACAGGCCATCTAGTGTCTTTTGTTAATTTTAACTAGTAAACTTTGTATCCAAAGTAGGTGCACAGCAAAATTGGGCGGAGGGTACCCCAAGTTCCACCGAGTTCTGGGCAGCTGCTGTCTGTGGCTGCCTCCACCACGCAGCACAGCTGTACATGGTTGCAATGGACGGACCTGGGTTGGTGCTGCTGCCCCTCAGTGTCCTTGACATAACTGTGGCTCCATCTTCGAGTTGTACTTTCCCTGGTGTCTGAAAAAAATGTATTGGAAGTATCCCTGGATGGCTGAGGCAGGAAGATTGTGGATTTAACCCCAGCCTGGGCAACCTATCAACTCAGTGAGGCCAGAATTCAAAAAAAAAAAAAGAAAAAAAAAACAGGTTGGGGATATAGCTTGGTGCGAAGCCTGGGGTTCCAAGTTCATGACCACACGTGCATGTGTGGGTGTATGTGTTTTTATGTAGACTGTATGTAATAGTTTTGCTGTCCTGAAAATCTCCTGTGCTCTCTTTACCCCCCCTCCCCTGTGCCCCACCAACCACTGAGATTTGCACCTTCTCTGTAGTTCTGTCTTTCCAGAGGGCCCAACGGTTGGAATCATTTGTCTTTTCAGAACAGCCGCTTTTGCTGAGGGATGTGAGCCCCTGAGGACACAGTGGCTGCAGCGGGGTTTGGGGATTATCTGTGGCGCTGCTGTAAATATCCATGTGCAGGCTTCTGTGTAGACTTGAAATTTTTGCTCATTTGACTAAATGTTGGCAAGCGTGATCACTGGACTTTGTGATAAAGCCGTGTTTAATGCTTAATTTTGGAAAAGAAAATCCCTACCAAATGGGTATTGGTTAATAATCAGGATACATTAAATCTTGTGGTAGGCTGAGGCAGGAGGATTGTGAGTTTGAGCCCTGCCTGGATGATTTAGTGACTTAGGGAGACTCTGCTTAATAATAAAAGATTGATTTAGTGACTTAGGGAGACTGTGCTTAATAATAAAAGATTGAAAATGGGCTGGTGATGTAGCACAGTGCAAAGGTCTTGGGCTGGAGTCCCAGTCCCATAAAAATTTTTTAAAGGTATGTTAAATGTATGGGTCAGTTGCCCAAAATGATCCTCACTATCCCATATTACAGTTAGGTTCTGATAAAGAAGAGAAAAACTGGGACCTGAACTGTCCTCCCAGGTGGTGGTGATCCTGCCTCTCTAGCAGCAGAGTTCCTGTGCTGGGCTTGGGCCCTTGCAGGCGTGTGGAATTTGTAATTTTCTAATTACAGCTTTCCATAAGCTTATGCACTATCTGTCTGTCTCAGTGAGATGACTATTTTTTCAGTTCTTTTGTCCATTTTAAAATCAGACAAGTTGTTTCTTCTTGTTGAATTTTAAGGGTTTACCTGATACTGACTAGAAACTTTTGTAGATGTTCTTTATTGAATTAAGAAAGTTCCCTTCTGCCATTGCTTTTGGAATAACCATGAGTAAGTGTTGGCGTTTTTCAGATGTTTTTCCTGTATCTGTTGACAAGACTTTGTGATTTTCCTTTTAGCTTATATATAACTATGGATTCTTTTTTCTTTGGTTCTTTTTTGAGACAGAGTCCAACAGTCTTCTAGGCTGGCTTTTAACGCTTAGTCCTCCTGCCTCAGCTTCCTGAGTGCAGAGATCACAAGAGCATACCTCCACGTCTAGTTTACGACGCATTACACGAATTCATTTTGAAGCGTTGGGCCAGCTTTGCTTCTCTGCGATAAATCTCACTTGGTACTAATGCATCACTATTTCTATCTACAGTTGGCCTCCTTCTTGGAATTATTACCTGTTACCCACGTGTTCTTGCACACGTCTCCTTTTCCACCAAAGCCCTTAGTGTGCTAACCTCAGTGTGTTGGGGAGGCGCCAGAGTGGAGCCCAAGGCCTTCACACTGAGCTGGGACCCAGCCCCTTTTTTATTTTCGGTTTTTAATCCGGGTCTCACTGAGTTGCTGAGTTGCCCAGCTGGGCTGGAACTGGTGACCGTCCTGCCTCAGCCTCCCTGGGTGCTGGGGAGCCAGGTCAAGTCAGTTTTCACGCTCCTGCTTGGGTGCCCCCCTGTGGTCCTGGTGCTAGGTTGGTCTCTTACCCGTCTCTGGCTTCCCCTCTCCTGTGTAATTGTTTGCTGAGCTACAGACATGACGCACCGGCTGCAGGTACCGTGGCAAGCGCGCCTGAGTCATGCTGGGAGGGGGTGGCGGAGCTGTGCCCGGGGCTGTGGGTGTGGTGGTGTGACTGCCGGTCCCTGTCTCCTTTCCCTCATGGGGTGGGCTGCTGCAGGAGACTTTCTCCCCCGGCGGCCTGGAAAGAGCTGAGTGTGTTTAGCAAGCTTTCGAGTGGTTCTGCCTCCTCCGAGCCACGAGCAGGGACGGATTTTTTTCTTCCATATTCACTAGTTCCTGGTGCATGAACCCACATATACCTGCAGTCCCCCTAAAACTGGTTTAGTTCCCCAATTTTTTGGAGGGGGGCAGTAGGGATTGAACCCAGGGCCTTCAGTCTAAGCTACATCTCTGCCCTGTCTTAAAAAACAAAACAAAACAAAGCAAAAAAAAAAAAAAAAGTTGAGACAGAATCATGATTAAGTCAGTAAAATGCCCAAGCCTCTTCCTGCTTCAGCCTACCAGAGTGCTGGGATGCCAGGCCTCTGCCTAGACTTCTTCAGCTGTCAGATTTGCCCACACTGGGCCGCCAACAGTGTGCCAGGCTTGACAGGTTCTCAGGGACGTTTCTGTGTGTTTCTGCTGTTGTGTGTTGCGGACCTCTGAACCCCAGTGTCTGCTGCCCGTGACCTGGAGAACTCTGGGAAAGCTGTTCTGACCTTGTTATGGGGCTGCCTTCGGGTGTCTGTCCCCTTTCCAAATGCATGTTCCTATGGCAGACATGGTTGGTCCTGCCAGGCTGTCCGCGTTTTCTCGGCGGATTCTCCAGGTGGAGCTCCTGCTGAGGACCTGGGGCTCCTGTCTGGCCATGGCGCTGACAGCCGGCCGGAAGCGCTTGTCATCCTGGAGAAGAAGGAGAGGGAGGGGAGCAGAGCCCACTGGGGTCGGCCCTGTGTGCCACGGCTGGAAGGCAGAGCTGTGTGCCAGGGCAGGTGGGAGGCCGCACTGGGGTTGTGGAGACTTCGCCTTGGAGGTTCCAGCATAGTCCCACCAGGTCAGCATTGTGGGGCGGCCGCAGGCAGATTCCCAAACGTACCGGGGGCGTTCCTCAGGATGTCATGGAGGAAGGGAGGTGTGTGTTGGGTTTGGATCCTCTCAGGCAGCTGGCCCATTGGTGCAGGCCTGTCAACACCAGCACTCTGGGAGCCTGAGGCAGGAGGATTGCCAGTTCAAGAACAGCCTGGGTAACTCCAAGACTTTGCCAACACCCTGTCTCAAAATGAAAAATAAAATTGGGCTAGCGATTCAGCTTAGTGTGAGGACCCTGGCTTGATCCTCAGTACCACCAAGATCAATGTCTTCCCTAACAAGATAAGTTACATATTAAGGAATGAAAGTCTGCTGAGTAGAGCTGCGCCTATGGTCACCCCCGAGAATTGCTCCCCAGAACGGATCCCAGCCCTGGCGGAGCCAGCAGCACTCCCTCTGTGAGCCCCCGTGACACCCACAAGCTTACTCAGAATCCCTGTCCGCGGGTCTGACCGCGGGTCTCTCCGCGGTCCGCACAGTGGGACTCTTCTCCATCTGGGCCCTGGGCCTGAGGGGCCTTCATCTGAAACATCCCCCAAAGTCTCCTGTGCCTGGAAGGTGATTGGACCACGTAGTGACTTCCTGTGCCCGGAGGAGGCGGGGCCTGGTTGAAGGCAGGCTGCTTTGGGTGTGATCCGAAGGGCACCTGTCCCTCCCAGGCTGCCCCCGGTTCTCTTGGCCTCTCTGGGTTGAGCCGCTGTACTCTGTGTCAGGCCCTTCTCCCATTTTTTTCCAAGGCCTTTTTCTGCTGTAGATCAGCTCATTGGACTTGGTCGGGACTGCGCTGTCAGCTAAAACCACCCCCTCCTGATTATCATTGGTGAGTGTTGGCCTGTGTCCAGGAGCTGGCGCGTCACTAAGCCACTGCCCGCCCAGCCACACGCAGGGACCGAGCATCTGCCCGGAGCAGAGTCCAGCGTTAAGTCAGCTGCAGGGAGAGAAAGACCCACCCAGTTCTACAGTGGGGCCCAGGTGAGGAACAGAGTCCCATAGGTGCTGTTGCCCCGTGAGATGTGGAGACAGGCTGGGGGACAGGATGTAGCGGCAGGCCTGCGAATGTAGCCTGAGGCAGGATTGTCTCCAAACCCTGAGGGTGTCCGGAACTCTGAGGCCTCTGCCTTCCCCTGGATTGGTTTGTTTTGTTTTCGGCCATCGTCTTATCATATGTAATCCTAGCACCCTGGGAGGCTGAGGCAGGAGGATCACAAATTGGAGTTCTTCCCTGGAAAATGTAGTAACTTAGTGAGACCCTGTCCCCAAATCAAAAATGGGCTGGGTGAAGGCCCTGGGCTCCATATATAGTATGGCAAAAAAAAGAATTGCCACCAGTGCCACTTGAGGGAAACGGCTCCCGGGAGCACACAGGAGGCAGAAGGTGCCAGCTCCGGGCTGGGGACCTGGCCACAGATGGGGTTGGAGGTAGCAACCCCAGGAGGGATTGGGAGCTGCACATGGCGTTTCTCTCTCTCTTTCTCTCTGTTTGTCTCTCTCTTTTGAGACAGTGTCTCCTTGTATAGCCCAGGCTGGCCTGGAACTCACAGAAATCCTCCTGCCTCAGCCTCCCAAGAACTGGGATTACAGGCACATACCACCATGCCTTGTATACGTGGTGCTGGGGAATCAAACCCAGGATCTCCTGTTTGCTAGGCAAGTCCTTTCCTCACTGAGCCCCGCCCCACCCCACCTGGCCTTTTTGGAGGCTGTCCCACTGCCACGCCCTGTCCTTCCCCCATGGCCTTTCCACCCAGTAGGAACCTTGCCCCCTTGGGCAGCCTCAGCTCCCTCAGGATGCCCTGGGGCCCTTCCTGCGGGCCAGGCTCCTTCCACTGTTCACCTGGCCTGACCAGCCCTGCAGAGCAGGAGGCTGAGTCAAGAAGACCCCCCGGGACGGCTAGATGAGCTCATACCCTCCCCGTGGGCAGGCATTCTGCAGATGCTTCTCCCACCTTCCCTGTCCTCGCTTCTCCCCAGCCCTTTGTATAATTCTCTCCTTTCCCGTTCTTCCTTTTTATGACTATCTTTTTTTAGTGATGGTAATGCGGTTGTTTTCTGGTCCTGGGGATTGAGCCCAAGGTCATCATGCTGGGCTCCAACCTCAGCTCTTTTCTGAGACAGTGTTTCCCTAAATTACCTAGGCTGGTCTGGAACTCGCGATCCTCCTGCCTCAGCCTCCCAGTGTTCTGGGATGATGGCTCGTGCTGCTGGTCCTGGCTGGGGCTGACATTTATCGATCCAAGAACTATACTTATTGCTTTGTGTGCATTTTTTTCCATTTAACGTTCATAATAACTCTGAAGTGGCAGTTTTGTTACTGGGATTGTCCCCTTCTGCAGTTAAAAAATGGAAGGGTCAAACAGAAAATGTCATTTGTCTCATTTTCAGAGTTAAGGGTATTGGGGGAAACCTTGAGGCCTGCCTGAAAGTCCCCGTAGTGATTCTTACCCGACAACCACTGAGTTAGGACCCCATGGTTATACCCTCCCCACACCACTCCAAGCCCCCTAGATCCTGCTGGGCTTACCGTTTCCACAGCACGTCTGTGACCATGCTGTTCCCCATCTAAGATTTCCTCTGGGACTAACATCCTAGCCTCCCCCCGTTGTCATGATTATTGGCACATCTAAGACATGGGCATGTAGGGGACTGTGGCACTTGAGGCTGGAAGGCCTGGGTTCTGTTCAGAAGCCACAGGAGCCACCGTTCCTACTGCATGACCTTGGAAACGTGGCCCATTCCTACTGTGTGACCTTGGGGGCGGGTGGCCCATGTCTCTGAGCCCTGTTTGTCTAGTCACTGGGGAACTGGGTATGGAGCCGTCCTGTGCTGTCACTGCAGGTGGGTCTTGATTGTCCCTGAGTGGAGGAAGCCCAGCGGGGACCTGCCCGTGTGTGTGTGTGTGCGCACGCACACGCTTGTGCACATGCGTGCAGGAGATGGAGGGACCCTGGCAGGTGGGGTTGCTGGCAGCGGCTGGGGTGATTGTGAAGGAAGGAACGGGAGAAACTCAGTTCTGTTCATTTCCTATTTTCTTCGTTCTAGCAAGGCCTGTTTTCTCTTGAGGGAAGCAGCCCTGTCCTGCTGGGGAAGGTGGCCGCCCTGCTCCTGAGGGGTGTGGCTCCTGCCCTGGCCCCTGGCTGCCCCTTGGTGGGTCAGGGCTCTCCCTGGGCCTCTGAGCAGCCTGGCTGGCTGCAGAGAGCTGGGTTCCATGCACAGCCCCACACCCAGGGCTCAGCCAAATTCTTTTTTCTTTTTTTTTGGTGATACTCGGTCTCGAGCATGGGGCCTTCACACGGAGCTACATCCTCAGCACACTTTTTACTTTTGAGTTTGAGACCGCATCTTACTAAGTCAGTGTGTTGCCTGGGCTGGGCTGAAATGTGCAGTCCTCCTGCCTCAGCCTCCCCAGGGCCTGGCTCAGAGTCCTCACGTGTGTCTGTAGATACCGGCACGCAGGAGGGGTGTCAGCAGGTGGCAGGGAGCAGACATAGATGCGTGTGCAGGGGGTGGAGGCAGAGGAGGCTGGGCCACGCCAGGAGGGCTGCCCGCGCCTGCTGCTGCGTGCAGGTCACGATCCCAACCCAGAAGTGCTTTGGCTTTTCTCTGAGTGTTTCTTCCTGTGGTCCCAGGGGTGGCACCCAGGGTGTTCACATGGAGCTATTGATACATCTTCTGTCCCTTGTTGTTTTTGACTTGTGACACAGGGTCTCACTTAAGTTCCTGAGTTGACCAAGTTGGTCTTTAGCTCACAGCCTTCCTGTCTCAGCCTCCCAGAATGCTGAAATGACAGGCCTGTGCCACCCAGCCCAGCACCCCTCAGTCTCCCTTTCTCGTCTTTTTATTTTCTCTTGGTACCGGGGACCAAGCCCAGGGTCTCTATACACTGTGCTACCTCCCCAGCCCATTTTTAATTTCAGTTTCAACACAGGGTCTTATTAAGTTCCTAAATTGCCCACCCCTGGCTCAACCTGGGGGTCTTCCTGCCTCAGCTTTCTGGAGTGCTGAGATTGCAGTCCTGTGCTACCCACCACCTGGGCTGAGGCCGGTCTTCCTGGCAGTTGCTGTAAGATGAATCCTGCAGCTCACCTCTAACACTGGAGTTCCCTGAGGGCGTCTCTTGGCCGTGGGAGGGCGACTGAGAGACTCTGAAGGGATGCCTGCGGTCTGCCTGGAAGGGGTGATGTCAGCACAGCCATGGAGCACCCCGGCCAGACAGCGGAGAAGCTGGGCTTGGGAGGAGGCCACTGGGACAGGGCAGGGCAGGGTTGGTCAGCCAGAGAGGCCACTTAGAGCCCTGGAAGGCAGACGGGACAGACTGAGGCTTCCAAGGCAGTACTGCTATGCCAGGGAGGTGCTTGTCCCTTTGACCCCGGAGAAGCCTACTCGGGCATTTAACATTTCTGCGTAAGCTGGGCCTGGTAGAACCGGCCTGTAATCCCTAGACGCTGAGGCAGGAGGAACCTGAGTCTGAGCCCAGTTTGAGCAACTTAGTAACTTAGTGAGACCCTGTCTCAAAATCAAACTTAAAAAAGGGCCAAAGGAATAGCTCAGTGTAGAGGCTGTGGGCTCAGTCCCTTCTGCCCCAGAAACAAAAGTAGGTAAATGGCGCCTAGTGAGCACCCCAGGCAGTGCCCCGCGGACTGGACCTGCATTTCTTTTTCTGTTTTTGCCATTTTGCACCCTTTTCCAAGCCCAGAACCTCTTCTGGCAAAGTATGGGATGTTTAACTGGGAATCCTTTGAATAAAGTCTTGGAGAACTTTGTGGAGGTCAGAACTGACAACACAGGCCCGCTCCCTACAGGATTCATCTTGGGGGTGGGGGGGGGGCTCCCTGATCTCATTTTCCACCGGCGGTGGGCAGGTGCTTGCAGCCCCAGAGGGCCAGCCCTGCCCTGTGCATTCAGGGCTGGTGGCGTTGGAGACCGGCCACCCTCTAGGGCCTGGTGCTGGCTGGGGCCTCAGCCTGGCACGGACTCACCCCGGCGAAGCGGGTGAGGCCCAAGTAGGCGCTTGGCTCTGGTGAACATGGAAACCTGTGCATGTTTTCCCTGTTAATGTGTAAGCCATGTGAGGCCGCATTCCAGGCAGGAACTGGCCAGCGACAAGGGAGCCCCAGTGCCCGGGAGCCTGGGGTTGGGCCGCCCGTGTGCCTGGCCTTGGCAGTGTGTTCATTTTGGCTGAAAGCAGTTGACCTGACTCCTCTGTATACCCTCTGTGAGAGAGTGAGAATTACAGTACCTCCCCCATGGCCAGAACAGAGGGTCACGTGGTTAGAAGTGTCATGTGACTGTCAAACCTGGAGCTGTTGAGTGCCTGCCGTGTGTCATGTACTCTGGGTGTATGCTGCACACAAGGTGAGTGTGGGGTGCTGTGTCCCCAGCTTCCCCTCCCCTTCCCCCTTCCCCGTCTTTTTTTGAAATATTTTGCTCAATTGCCCAGGCTGGGCTTGAATTTGTGATCTTCCTGCCTCAGCCTTCCGGAGTGCTGGGGTTCTAGGCCTGTCCAGATTCAGAAATTCTTGAGAAAGACAGAATTAGCTTCGGGAAGGGAATAAGGCAGGCTGTAGCCACGCCAGCCAGGGCAGGAGACGTGAGCGGGCGGATCTCAGACAGGACTGGTTCTCCCTGTAGGGCAGAGGCTGGGCAGGGAATTCACCATGGGAGAGACATACCACGTGTTGGGTTTTTACACATGCCATTCATGTGTGTGTGTCTTTCAGAAGCTAAGAACAATCTGTAGGTTGTAGATAGTTTTATCATATAAAAGTGCTAGGACGGTGTGGTCATACGCTCAGTTGTGAGTGCATTTGGTAAGATACTGAAATATTGCTGAACTCTTAAGGGTTGTGGAGATTAAACAGACGAGCCAGTTGTCAATTATTTTATTAAGTTCTGATATTTTTGTATCAGACTTAAGTATTGTGAGTCCAGTTTCTCGTTCTTGGGCTAATTTCCTGAGCGTGTTTTCGCGTAGTTGGAGTCAAGGTGCCCCCGCCCCCTTCTGCTAGTCTGCGTCCGTGTCCAGCCTTCCTCTGCGCTCCCCTCGTGCGTCCTCAGTGCCGTGTTCTCCGCCTTGGAATGACGAGAAAATGAACCTCCCGGTTGGTTTAACTTCATCCGAATAGTGAACACTGGGATTGTCCCCCGGGTTCCTCGGCTAGCCAGCTGCTCACATCCGGTCCAGAAAACTTGGTCAGCAGCTTCCAACACCTTGGGCCCAGGTCTTTGGAGCAGTACCAGCTCATTCAATTAAGAGGCTCAGGACCAGGCAGCCAGTGTTTCCTGAGGCAGTACCTCTTCTTGGCCATTTTCTTCATACATTTAGCCAGCAGATGCTAATGGAGGATGTCGCACATGCC
Organism: Ctenodactylus gundi; assembly: GCA_004027205.1. NCBI lineage: Eukaryota > Metazoa > Chordata > Mammalia > Rodentia > Ctenodactylidae > Ctenodactylus > Ctenodactylus gundi. Next base: position 59,721 of record PVKB01003013.1, read on the forward strand.
AGCAGTGCCCTAGGCACAGAGGAGCCGGGTAGAAAGAGGCCCCAAGGGCTGGAGGAATGGCACAGCGGTTACAGCACTTGTCTTACAAGCACAGTGCCCTGCCTTGGTTCGATTTCGCGGCACCACATATGCTGGGCGTCGTGGCACACGCCTGTACTTCCAACACTTGAAGGCTGAGGCAGGAGGATTGCCTGAGGCCACGGTTCGCCCAGGTTTCAAAGTGAGTTCAGGACCAGCCTGGATTACAGAGGAGTCCTTCTCAAAACAACAACAAAAACAACAACAAAAAGGGGCCAGAGGCCAGAGGCCCCCCGGTTCGGGTACAAGCTACTGCCAGTAGATGCGAGATGAATGCACAAATGCACAAGTCATCGTGGAGGCACTTCTGCCCTAAGGCACCGGAAGTGAGTGTGACTTCCGGGTGAGAGTGCACCTTTGTTCGTGGCGCATCCGACGTCCAGAAATAGTAGTGTGACCTCTTTCGTTACATGAGGTGAAGTTTGGGATGCTGAAAGTGTAGATGGGATTCAAGCATGTGCAGCGTTAGCTGTTGCCGAGTCGTGTGAAGATTGAGGTGATTGCTGGTGTTTGAGGTTGATGGTGGAACGAGAACTGCAAGGTTTGTGGCTTCAGATAGCTCTGAATGTGAATCTCAGCTCTGCATATGTGGGGTTTTCAGTGGGGGGAAACCATGTGGGAGCGCCTCGGGATCTCCTTGTTCTTACCTGTGAAACGGGTAGAATGTTTTCCATTGATTCGGTTGTGTATATCCCCGTACCCTGTCTCCGGGCTTCGTGCACACGCCATAAGTTGGTTGTCATCTAGGAAAAGGAAAGAAAAGATGAACTGATGATCAGTGAATGGGTAGATGGATGGATGAGAGGTGGAGTGGCCACTCGAGAGTGAGAAAGACCAAGGTCCTCATGCTAAGTAATATACACTCATCTAGAGCTGTTCCATTTTTCCTGTTACTCGAAAGTTCGCTGAACAAATTTTTCTGTCCCAAAGTCAGAGGAGATCAAATTAGGACCCGTAAGCCTCACTTCTGTCATCTATGCATCAAGAGCATTAGTGATAACAAAGCAGAGGGGATTATTTCTGACCCCGCTAGGGGCCTTGTCCACATCTCCCCAGGTTCTGGGGTGCAGCTGGGTCCGCTGTTGGCTGTGAGCTGCCCGTGCCCCCGTGCCCCTGTGAGGCCCCTGCTGGGCTGCATTGTGTTGGAATCGTGGACTTTCTCATATTCAAGTGACTGTCATAGTCCCGTGCCTCATGACCATCTTCAAAGTTGAGTGCCTTGGAAGGGCCTGTCACGCTGCACTTTGTGTCAGGCTCCCTAGAGTGACTGGGGACCCTCCCCCCGTCTGAGCTCCAGTATCTGTGCCTGACACACCCACGAGCTGTGAGCGGAGAGAGAGAGTGTGGATGGCTGCCTGCTGGGGGGTCACGCGCCTCAGTGGGGCTGAGAGAAAGACGCACAGGTGAAGGTTAGCGTGGTTGTGGTGGCACAGGCCTGTAATTTCAGCCATCTGAGAGGCTGAGGCAGGAGGACAGCAGATTTGAGCCTGGGAAACCTAGCAATTTAGTGACACCTTGTCTCAAAATAAAAAATAAAAAATGGGCTGGTTGGGGGAGCTGGGAGTGTATCTCCGCGTCTAGAGCACTTGCCTGCCACTCACAAGGCCTCAGGTTCGATTTCCTAGCACCATGTAAAATTAACTGAGTGTGATGGTGCATGTTTGTATAGTGCCAGCACTCAGGAGGCTGAGGCAGGAGGATTGTTTTGAGTTCCAGGCTAGCCTGGACTACAGAGTGAGGCCCTCTCTCAAAACTAATAAGGGTCTGGGGATGTAGCTCAGTGTCAAAGACCTAGGCTTGATTCCCAGTAATACACACACACACACACACACACACACACACACACACACACGAAAGTTTGGCGGCAGGAACTACCTGTAAGAGTCCCACAGCTGTGGTAAGACTGTGCATGTTTGTGGACTCCCATTCGGTTCCTGTGTGCTTATTTTGTCCTGTTTTATTGGTGCTGGCGTTTCAACTCAAGGCCTTTGCACTACGCTGCATCCCAGCCCAAGTTTTAGTGTTAGCTTCGAGACGGGAGCTGTGTGAACCGCCTGGGCCGGGCTCCAGTCTCGGTGCTCAGAGTGGGTTGGAGCCTTCAGAGTGCTGGGATGACAGTTTTCAGCTGTGTAGAAACGTTTTTTGTGACTCTGTCACTGTTGTATAGAGAAGGTCCCACCCCCTCTGGATGGCTGAAACGTGGAGGAGAGAGAGATGTTGGAGTGAAGTATTGTCAGGGACAGCCCTCAGAAGTGCTGTAATCCTGATTGGCACCCGAAACTCTGCGGAACCGGGCCAAGCACTATTACCAAAGCCCTCCCAGACTCAGCCGCCAGGGTGTGTGGTTGCATCCTGGAGAAACTGGTGGCGACCACCCTGCGGCAGTTTGAGGCTCCTTCGGGGTGTCCCCTGTGTGTGACTGCTGTAGGCTCTGACCTGTTTGTGTTCACAGATGAGAGAGGGGCCACTCTCCCAGCATGACACGGGGTGCGCGGGGGATTGTGGGAAATGACAGGCACATTCATGATCCAGATTCATGGCTGAAAAGTGGAAAAGAAGGTGGACCTGGTGAGATCTTTTGACCTGGGTGACAAAATACTTCCTTCATAATTGATGTGTGTCATTTTTCTCTTTGGGACAAACTGCCCGACAACTGAAGTTCCCAAATGAGGACATTCTGAAGCTCTGAAAAAATACAGCAAGAGTATGCATAGCAGATGGCTTTCTCTTAATGAAGGGGGTCAAAGGGCAGCGCTGGTACACATCCAGGGTTTTTGGGTTTTGTTATCTCCATTGTCAGAATTCCATCTGATTCTTGAACTGTGTCCAGTCTGAATTATTCCTCAAGTGACTCACAGTTAAGAATATCTTGTTCTCGTGCACAAATTCCTGCGTCTTGTTTTAGAAAGTCTCCAGAAAGGGTGTGTTTTGAGAAGAGGAGAAACCAGGCCCTGGGGGTGCAGGCCTGTACACCTAGCACTCTGGGAGGCTCAGGCAGGAGGATCATAAATTTGACCCTACACTGGGCACATTAGTGACTTCAGGAGACCGTGTCTCAAAATCAAAAATAAAAATAGGCTTAGAATGTAGGTCAGGGTGGAAGCCCTGACTCTATCTCCAGTGCCACAGAACCATCAAAAAGGGAGGGAGGGAAGAAGGAAGGACAGTGGACAGGTGTGTGATGGTAGACAGTTGGCATGGGTTTTCTGGAAGGTGGAATTCACAGAGCGAGGAGGTACATCAGGGCGCTTCCCTGCTTCCCTGGGGGTGACCCAAGGCCCGGGGAGTGGCTCTCCTCACACTGCTGAGTCCATGCCTTGTACCAGGGACTCATTGGAGATCAAGAAGACAGCCCTCTGAGAATCCCAGGCCGAGGGGCAGCTGCCATGTGTCCAGGAGCCACTCGGAGGAGGGGCTGTGCTAGCATTCTGGGGCTCCCTTCCCTGCGAAGTCTCAGTAGTCTACACTGCTTGCTGTGGCTCTCAGGCCCAGACTGCATGGAACCACACAACAGAAGTTTGGAGTGGCCCATGTGGCACTGGCGTCTGGGCCAGCTGTGTCCTGAACGAGCAGAAAGACGCCCGGCCACTTTGCAGATGTGGCAGGCAGGGTCTCCTTCAAACTGAATCTCAGCCCCAGCCCTGCCTTTTTAATGCTCCTTTCTTTTGAGCTAAGATCTTACTGAGTTATCCAGACTGGTGCTCTTCCTGCCTCAGCCTCTCAGAGTGCTGGGAGTAGCCGCTACACCCGCTCAGACAGAGCCACGCACAAGCTCGGTCTTAGGAGCTCTTGTAAGAGGAAGAAGACCACAGGGCGTGCTGGATCTTAGTAAAAATTCTGAGTCTAAGCTGAGCCTGGCGACGCGGGCCTGGGATCCAGGCACTTTGAGAGGCTGAGGCAGGAGTTTCGCAAGCTGAAGCCCAGCTTAATAAAAAAATGTAAAAGGGTTGTAACTCAGAGGGAAGGCCTCAGGTTTAAGCCACACACACACAGACACGCACGCGCGTGCGTGCACACACACACAAAGAAGAGTTGTGTGTTTTTATACATGGAACTCAAGCATCACAGTTGATTTTTCCAGTGCCAGTGAGCACCCTTCTCCCTCCCTCCCCCAGGGAGAGACGCATGGCCTTCAAAAACTGTGTATTATTTTATGATTGTCTTGGTAGAAAGGAATTATTTATCTTCACAATCTACCACAGTGGGGAAAAAAAGTTTAACATAGTATTTCTGGCCAGTTAAGACTGTGCATCTATTCAGTCACAAGGACAAAGTGATGTTACTGAATGCTGGGTCTGTGTAAGACCCTGCCCCAGGGGTCCGGCTGGAGCACACAAGGTCCTTTTCTGGTGGGGTTTATATTCCGGGGACGGGGAGGGCTCCCAAGTCACTGGGCAGAGAAGGGTGCCAGGAAGCGCTAGGCGTGGGGATGCCAGCACATAGGCCACCGGGAGAGCCGGGCCCTGCTGCAGGCCAGAGGGTAGGGGGGAGGAGGCGAGGGCACAGACCAGGTGTCCATGCGAAGTTCATGCAGGAGGAGGCATGCAGCCAGGCATGGTAGCATGCAGGGGTCGTAGGCTGAGGCAGGAAGATCACAAGTTCCAACCAACCTGGGTGATTTAGTGAGACCTTGTCTCAAAATAAAACATGAGAAGACTGGGGACCAGCTCAGACGACTGATCAAGACCCTTTCTTAGAAGAGGAAGAGGAAGAGGAAGAAGAAGAAGAAGAAGAAGAAGGAGGAGGAGGAGGAGGAGGAGGAGGAGAAATAGACTGAGAGATGGGGCCTGTGTTGTGTATTGGAGGAGGAGGAGTCGGGTAGCTGGAGAGGATAAGCCTCGGCCAGCTCTAAGGCTTGGTGGCCAGGCGGGTGCCTGGGCATCTGAGTGGGGAGCGCATGCAGGTGCTCATCTGGCTGGGCTGAGACCACGGTGAACGAGGCGCCAGAGCGAGGTCTGCAATCCAGTGGACAGGACAGGCTGCTGGCCCACTGGGGACAGTCGAGGCGGGGCCGAGCATGACAGCACTTGGGAGTCGTCTTAGCTGGCGCACAGGGCTCAGTACCCACAACTTTAAGGTAGAAGAGGCTGGTTTTTGCTGATGGTTCCTGAGGTCTCAGTCCCTGCCCTGTGTCTGGGTTCAGTGGTGGGAGGGTCACGGAGGAAGGCCACCAGGGAGCCAAGAGACGGGAGGACCCTGGGGGCAAGAATGCGCCCTTGCAGGTCATGCCCTGGGTGCCCGCCTCCAGCCTGGCCTGCCACCCAGGAGCACACGAACCTGTACGTGTGCGAGGCCATGGATGAGCATGGCACCCGCGTGCAGCCACCTTCCACACACAGGAGACTTCAGGGGGTGGAGGCAGGTTAGGTTGAAACCCTGGCAGGGCGTGTTGAGGGTTGACGCGCCTTCCGGGAACCTGAGTGGTGGACGTGGAGCTGGAGAGAAATAATCCAAGATGTGTTGAGGATTTGGGTTTGAACACGGGTGCGAGTGGTGGCGCCCAGGAAAAGACGGTCCCCAGGAGGGTAGCGGTGTACAGAGCCGGGCTGGGCTGGCTGGGCACGTAGCCAGGGGGTTAGAGGGAAGAAGAGAAGGGGCTTGTCAGACGGGAGAGCCGGGTGACACAGGCCTGTCATCCCAGCACTCCGGGAGACTGGGGCAGAATCTCAGGTTCGAGCCCAGCCCTGGGAATTTAGTAACCTAGCCAGACCCTGTCCCGAAAATCAAGCAGCACTGCTAGATAGTTATAAGATTAGTTTAATAAAATTAGGCACAGGGCAGTTACTGCCAGCGAGTTCTCTGAGTGACGGTGGGCTCCTGCAGAGGAGGACTGTAGATGGTTCTCTGCTGTGCCCAGCACCTTCCTTGCCTCCAGGCACAGGGCAGGTAGCAGGGAAGCGTAGGTGGAGGCTCTCAGCGGCAGACCCTGTCACCCGGGTTGGCCGTGGCCTTGCCTGGTGGCCTGCGGCACGCTCCTTCTGCTTACTCCTTAGGAGATGAAGTCACACTAGATCTTTCTTATGGGGTATGATTTTAAAAATATGGTGGATGTTTAATTTTTAAAACTTTATTACAGTAAAAAGACCCATTTCTAGGAATCCCGGTCAGAGCCCTCCCCGCCCTTAGAGCACACACACCCCTCATTCACGCCGCTTTCTGCAGTGGCTCTGGGTGTCTACTTTCCTGGGTGCCTTTAGTGGTGCTGTCATGGCGCTTCCTGGTCCTGAATCCATTCAGAACATTGACCTTTTGTGGTCATTTTGACTTTTGGAAAGAGCCGATGCTGCGTGGTGTCAGAGCCAGAGGGGATGAGACTCACGACCGCTATGTTTTTGTCAGACAGAAATTACTGTAAGTAAACACAGACCGCGTGAGAAGGCGATGTGTGAGCGTGTTGGAACGGGAGGAGAGGATTTGGAGAGGGATTGGGGCAGTGTGTCGTTTATAATAGTAAAATTGTTTAACCATTCACTGTGGCTTTTGATCACACCTAGTAAAGAGTTAGTCCTCTCCATTCAAGGACCGCAGCCAGCCTAGGTGGGCCTGGGCCACTTGATGAGATGCCCACGGAGGAGCCAGGCCAGCCTGTGAGGGCTCTAGGCTGTTGGGAGGGATCTGAGCGTGCATTCTGCACAGTGGCGGCCACGCTTATGTTTATCTGTGTGGCCGTGAAATACAAATACGATACTTCTTCTGGCCTGAGTCAATTCACAAGCTGGAAGTGTCCGCTGGCTGGCAGGATGCCTTCCAGCCGGACCGCAAATCACAAGCTGTGAGATGTTCACGCGTCCATCATGACGAGATCCACGCTAATTCCCTTTCTCCTGAGTTAAGGTGAATAGCTTCCTTTGCATTTTCCTAATATTCGGAAATAAATGTTCCATATTTTCATGTGCGTTTTTTTTTTCCCCACATGCTGAATAAGACTTGAGTGCTTGTGGGATCTGTGTGTGTGTACAGGTGAAATTGTTAAGAGATGAGCTGTGTCAGAAGGAGCAGATAAAAGCATGATTTATCTGCAGGATCATCCGGGTCTGTCCAAGGATGGAGCTGCTAGGAGTGTCCTGTCTGGTAGGAGGTTGTGGCTCAGTCACTTTTTCATGGCTGTGAGGCAGTGCTCAACACTCACAACTTCAGAGAGGAAAGACTTGTTGTTTGTTTGTGTATTTGTTGAAACAGGCTTTCTCTCTGTAGTCCAGGCTGGCCTTGAACTCACAGATACCCCCCTGCCTCAGCCTCCCGAGTGCTGGGATTACACGTGTGTGGGCCTTTGGCCTGGTTGGGAAAAGTTTATTTAGCTCTCACGTTTTCAGGTAGTCTCAGTCCATCATAGGCAGCTGCAGTGGCAGGAAAGGGTGGAGAACAGCTGCTTCTGGCATCACCAGAGGAGGAAGAAGGGTCAGGGCCTGGGGAGAAGCGGGGTCAAGCGTAAATCCTTCCAGGCCACTTCCTTGGTGATCTTTCCCTTCTGACCAGGCCCAGCCTTGGAAGTGCTCATGAAATCCGGAGATAATTTACCATAGCGTTCAATACCCGGGACACGGTCCAGGTCCAGACCACAAGAGGCAGTCCTGCTCGCAGACGTGGAGTTGGCTGAAGATGCCTTGGGCCTCACTGCGTGCACCTGCCCAGTGCACCTGCCCACGGAGGATGGAGCAAAGGGCTCACAGTTTACTGCAGCCTCTTCTCTGTTCTCTCTCATGCCGTTAGCTAAACTGTCCTTTCTTTTTGTTTAAAACCATGGTCTCTTAGCTATGTAAAATGTTTCCTTTTCTCTGTGAAGCACTAACTCAACACTCCTCTGCAGAGTCTGGTCCTGGCCAGTGTAAGAAAGGCAACAGCTTCTGAGACACCCGAGATAACAGTTGCAAAAGGCCAGGGAGAGGGGTGGCTCCTCTGAACCATGGAATGAGGAGATCCTGGGGGAAAGATGGGAGATCTGTGCCAGGTTTAAAAAAATGATAATAATAATCAAGGTGGCCACACCAGTAATTCCAGCACTTGGGAGGCTGAGTTAGGAGGATCGCCATGAGTTCAAGGGCCGCCTGGACTGCATGGTGAGTTAAGGAGCAGTGTGGACTACAGACTGGACCCTGTCTTGTGAAGAAGAACAACAACAGTAAATACAGCCGAACTTAACTTACATCTGAGTTACTTAAGTTATTTCATCTACGTAGAAACTGTGTGCAGATGGCCTGTCCCACTGTGATGCATCACGTCAGTTTCTTTAAATAGGCCGGGGCTTCCAGGGCTGCGGACACAGTGGGTCTGATATGTGGCGCACAGACTTTCTAGTAGGAAACACCGTGGAATTGGTTTTACACCGAATCCCTCTCGTTATGCTTTACAAGGTCCCCTTTCACGAAGGCTCTGTGTCGGCTGCTTTCCTGTCCCTGGGACCCACGTCTTGGAGGTGGTGAGGTGTGTTTGGCTCAGGGTTTCAGTCCGTGGTCAGCTGGCCCCACGGCTAGAGGGACCTGAGGATATCTGCCCACCCTGTGGCAGCCAGGGAGCAGAGAGAGTGGGGAGGAGCCGGGACAAGAGCATGCCCTTCCAGGTCATGCCCCAGTGACGCCCTCCAGCCAGGACCCGCCCCCCGACAGCACATGAGCTCAGCAGTGTCCTCAGGATCCAGTTACCTTCCAGACGCAGGAGATCTGGGGCTCGTTTTAAATCTACACCATAACAAGTTCCTGTGGTCCGAAGAAGCAGGGACTCAAAGGTGGCCTGGGCCAACTCCAAGATTGAGGTACCCGGCCCAGGGCCCTGGCTGGTTTGGCCTGTCCCTGTTCTGTGGGAATGGCCACACTCCCAGCACCCTCCAGAGCTGTAGTGAGGCAGAGTGGGTGTCATGGACTCTGTGAAGTCCTCAGGAACCGAGCACTTGACAGGGAAGCCTCATCACTGCTCCTAGGTTTAAACAGAGCGAGACTGTTGCGTATTACTTTTCAAAGAGACGATTATCTAAAAAATGACAAATGTCTTGGGAATGTATTTGCAGCAAGTAGACATGCTAACTCTTGCTAATAAGGAACCGTAACGTCACTCAGATTCACTAAGAAACACCCAGACCTCGTACGTGAAGGAGCAAAGAAAATTAATGCTACTTTCGAAGGGGGCTAACTATTGTAAACAAATACAGAAAATACTCTTCTTTACTAATTATATTACAAATGACAAATAAAAGAGCTTTACCAGTACTATTTTATTACAAAATACCAGGATTTTGGAAGCTAATCATTGTTTTGGTCGTGGTGTATTAGTAAAACTCGTTCAAAAAAACAAATCTAGGGGCTAGAGGAATAGCATAGCAGTTAAAGCGCTTGCCTAGCAAGCTCAAGGCCCTGGGCACAGTTCCCCAGCAGCACTCGGGAGGCTGGGGCAGGAGGATTCCCATGTGTTCTAGGATAGCCTGGGCTACGTAGTGAGTTCAGGACCAGCCTGGACTGTGGAGCAAGACCATGCCTCAAAAAAGAAAAGTGAAAGAAAGAAAGAAAAAGAAAAATGTCTAGTAATTCTTCTGTTAGAATTCAAGCCAGAGAAAGGAATTTTTAAAAAAGTAAAATTTATAGAAGGCCAGTGGTTTTTGTGGTTCTTGGGATTGAGCCCAGGCTCTTTGTGCTGAGCTAAATCCTCAGATTGTGTTGACTTTTGAGTCTGAAACAGGGTCTCACTAAATTGCTAAGTTACCCAGGCTGGGCTTGAACTTGTAATCTTTCTGCCTTAGCCTCCCAAACTGCCGGGATGCTAGGTCTTTGCCACCAGGTGTGGCTTGTAATTGTATTTATAATAAAAAGTCCGAAGAACTTAAGCACCCCACATTCGGGGACCGAGTTAGTGAACTGTGGCTCTCAACAGGAAGGATCGTGAGCATGTGTACAAATTCACCTCTAAACATTAAAACCTGATAGCGAAGTAATGATAAAAAGACACCAGGCCACCGTCCCTTGAGGGTTCCGTGGTGGCCTGGGCGAGCAGTGTGCCTTCTCCCACACAGCAGCTGTAAGCACGAAGGATTTGGCACTGTCCGGAATGGGGGTTGTGATGAGAAGCTCCCAGGGATTCTCTGTTTCGAGTTGGGGACCGAGCCTTCGCCCTGGTACCGTCCAACCCAAAGCCACCGCTCGGTGCATCACCATGGCACAGGAGCTGTGGCAGAAGTCACACCCCGATGTGCATGTCTCCCGAAAGCGCTCAGCCAGAGTAGTGGTGCTGCCCTGCTGGGAAAATGGGCAAAGCCAAAGACATTTTCTTTTAAAATGCCACTGTCCTTCCCATGGAAAAATGGAATTAAAAAGCACCCGAGTGCACTATCTCCGTGCATCGGTCACCCTGACATTCCTCTGTATTCTCTTTAAGCAGGGTGTGGAACATTTTTCTGCCAAGGGCCATTTGGATATTTATGACATCATCCATGGCCATATAAAATTACCAACTTAAAAATCGGCCTGCCATGTTACTGTGAGGAAGGTTCCTGGGTTTGTGGAGTTTCAGGTCCACGTCTGTGGCTGCTGTGTCGGAGCCAGACCCAGTGACCTGGAGGCATGAGAAAAGCTGAGCCTGGTGGCACCGTAGGAGGCTGAGGCAGGAGGATCGCAAGTTCAGGCCCAACCCGGAGAAGTTTAGCAGTTTAGTAAGACCTTGTCGTAAAATCAGATGTAAAAAAGTGAACTGGCTCAGTGGGAGTGCTCTGGGTTCAGTCCCCAGTACCACAAAAAAAAGTATGAAGAGTTGGAGTACATGGGGGTTTCTTAAATCCCATCGACCCCGGCATTGTCAGAACGAGTTCCTCCTTGACTCGCTCACATCATAGGTGAGAAAATCTCCCAGCGGCCCCTCAATTTCAGGCAAAACACCCTGAGTGGTGGATGGCGAGTGGGTGGGGGAGTTCTTTCCAGTGAACAGCCCAAGTCGCTTCCAGCCGCAGCCAGTCTCGAGGCGGGGACCCCGGGTGGTGCCCTGGCACATGGCCAGGCCCTCCCCAGGGACGCGCCCTTCCCAGGCAGGACAGAAGCCCTTGCGCATGGGGCGGAACCCAGGTCACCTGCCATGTGCTCTCTGCTCCCTGTGCAGTTCAAGACCGAGATGGGAATTTGGGACACACTTAGCACACTGTGTTTTGAAGTAGGAGCCAGGGGTGTAAGCCAGTCATCCCAGCATCCTGGGAGGCTGAGGCAGGAAGATGGCAAATGTGAGTCCAGCCTGGGCAACGTTGTGAGACCTTGTCTCGAGTGAATGAATGAATTGGTTGGGGATGTGGCTCAGTGTGAAGATTCCAAGTACCACAATACATAAGTTGATACATGAAAACAATAAAAAGTACAGTTGATGCCCCTGCTGGCATCTTCCTGATGAATTTGTCTGACGGACTTAAAGTTGTAGCCTTTCCCGTGCCCTTCCTTGTGTGCCATGGGCACGGTTGCTGGTGGCCGTGGGTCCTTTGCTGTATCCAACACGCTTTTACATGTACTCGCCACTTGAAATCCATCCAGGTGGTCCCGAAGGCGGCCCTATGTGGAAAAAATGTCATAGTACAATATTTTCTGTTCATTGTTTGCTCGGGACTAACATGTTGCGGTGTCCAGAGCGGAACTCGTCCTGTGAGAACAGGGGTGCGCTAGATTTATTTACGAGGGTCCCCAAGGTCCACCCCTGGCGGGAAAAATTCCCAAGAGTTTGGGACTCTGGAATTTGGGAGAGGATTAGACCTGCTGGGAAGCGGCAGCAGCGTCTGTCCCGAGGCTGCAGACTTCCCCTGGCATCCTTTTCCCACGGCTGGCTGGGGCCTCTCCTGGTCCTGTAGCTGGAGACCAAGGTGCAGGTAAATCCGGTGGGGCCGGAGATGTGGCAGCAAGGCCTGTCAGTGCGGTGAGCCCTCCAGCCCTGTGCTGTGGCCTTTCCTGGACACAAAATGCTGTATGGGTCCCCTGCGTGTGCTGGGTAGATTGCTTTGTAGTCTGGGGATGAGTCTTGGGACAGCCGTGTGTTTCCGTGTTCTTCCTTCTCTAACTCCCTAACCCTGGGAAGAACGCCGTAGCATCTAGACATGACAGCGCACAGCTGTAATCCTGGCCACCTAGGAGCCTGAGGCAGGAGGATCTCCACTTGGAGGCCCGACTGGGCCTCTTAGCATAAGATTCTTCTCAAAATGAAAAAGGACAAGGGCTGGGGACGTAGCTCAAGGGTGAGGCCCACGCGGAGGAGGCGGGAGGCCGCAGGTACAGTGCGCAGAACCGGGAAAGCAGTGATGCGGTGTCTGACTTAGCCTTCGGGTGACTGCTGGAAGTGACAGCCATTCCTCACATCTGCCCGATCTTGAAGACGGTTCCTGAAGGCCCCTGTCCAGCCCCCCTGCACACCCATCTTCCTGGGCCCCTGGACGCCCTGTGGTCTCTCGGGCCCAGGCCCTCCTGCCTGCAGTTTTCTCGTCCCCACCCAATGTTTTTTTTTTTTTTTTGAAGTACTGTGAGTTGAACCTGGGGCCTTTGCTCTGAGCTCCCCTCATCCCTTGTGTTATCTGAGACCAGGTCTTGTGGCTGAGTTGCCTGTGTAGGTGGACACACGCCGCTGTGTTTTTCCAAGCCTGCCTTTCTGTTGGGTAGCACATGGCAGCGATGCTCACCTTGTTTTTGATCACACCTCATAAAGACACGACAGTCTGTCTGGGCTGAGATGCGCTGAGTGCTTAAGGTCTAGTTCGAAAATCAGACGGAGGCGGAAATGGGGGGGACGAAGGTCACAGGCTGCAGAGGGGCAGGTAGGGGTAGACGGGCCTGTCCATTCTGAGGACCGCAGGTGACACCACAGCGGTACTGTGTTTGGGACTTTCGTCAGATACATAGGCTTCAGCTGCTCTTGTCACCAAAAAAGGGAGAAGAAGCCGTGTGCAGGGACGGCCGATCGCTTTCCTGCACTCACTGTTTTGCTGTCAATTTAGTAGGTGTCTAATAAAGTGTTACAAAGTACAAGTGTGCACGGTGAATTTTATTTTTGAAAAACAGAAAAGTGGGAGAGGGTGTAGTTCTGGCTGGAGCTCTTGCCTGGCGTGCTCAAGGCCTCAGGTTCGGTTCTCTAGTACCGTGTAAAAATCAATCAGATGTGGTGGTGCAAGCCTGTAATGACAGCCCTCAGGAGGCTGAGGCGGGAGGATTGCCATGAGTTCAAGGTGAGCCTAGGCTACCAGGAGGACCAGCCTGGACTAACTACAGAGCGAGACCCTACCTATACATAAACAAATAGAGAAAAAGAATATAAAATATCTCAATAATTTTTACAGTGTTTACATGCCCACATGATATATAAGTTGGGTTAAGCTAAATATATTGTGATAATTAATTTCATGTGGTTTTTTTTTTTTTTTTTTGCCTTGGTTGCTAGGTCATGTATAATGTTGATGTGGCTTGTGTTGTTTCTTTTGAATGGCGGTAGCGCCTTTCTGTCAGTAAGACAAAGCTTGGTGGTCACTCCCACGGCCAGGCGACCCCCGAGCCCTGCCGACCGTCCTTCGCACTAGGCTGGACCCATGCCGCACACACAACTCCCTCCTTCCCTCCTCCTGTAGGAGCCAGTAAACTGTTAATCTTGAGGTAAAAGAAAGAATACCCCAGACTGTCACGGCCATGACAAGGGACCTGCTCACCCTTCCCTTGTGCGGTTTACTGACTGAATGTTTTTTTTCTATTTCAGAATCTTCTTGACCTGCAGCCCCACCCAGGCGGACCGCACAGAGGCCTCCGGGTGAGTTCTCCTTCGTGGTAAAGCCGTGGCTGCTGGCATCACTTTCAGAATGGTGCCAGCCGTCGAAGTGCGGCACATCCTCACTGTGACTGGGTGGCTCTATTTTTTTTTTCCTCTCTAAAATGATTTATGATGTTTTTGTGCCTTAAAATAACCCAGAGCTACCCTTGTCCTTTAAGCTGAGAACAGGGGCAAGAAAGAGGCCCAGGATCGCACACCAAATGCCATGAGTATAAAAATGGATTTTTTTTCCTGCTGTGCAGCTCTTTGCAGCCCATGCCGATGCCTGCGTGTCTCAAGTAGCATCCGAGTAACACAGTGCTGCTTTGGCGGCTGCGGTGTCCTGGCAGGCCCCACGTGGTTCCAAGGCGGTGGCCCTTGCTGACTTTTCTCTCATCTTACGTAAATGCGCTTGTTGGGAGTTGAGCTTTCGGCAGCGTCAGGAAGCCGAGTGCCCTTTAAGCCAAAGGGCTTGGAGGGTGTCAGTGTGCTGTCACCCCTGCAGAATGGCGGTGGCATGGTGACGTGTGGTGTGTATCAGTTAGCCTCTGCTGTGTGACAAATTGCCCCCAAAACAGCCTCATCCAGAACAGCAGCTTTCCCGATTTGGTGGGCTGGTGACTTGGGCCGGGCTCGGTTGTGTGGTTCCTTAGGTTTCGTCGGCACCGTTCACACACCGGGTCCAACTTGTGAGGTTTGGAGCAGCTCGTGGGCTGGGACTCCGAGCGATGGCTGGATGGTGGCCACGTGCCCACGTCTCTACTGCTGTTGTTCCTGGGTGTCTCTCCTCTTCACGCCTGTAACTTTGATAATGATTCTGAGAGGTCTCGTCAGATGGTGGCTTCCTGGTGACGTGAGAGGCAGGGACCCGGGGCCATGTGAAGCCTGGACTTGTTGCAGGAGTGTCATGAAAAAGCAGCTTAATTCAGTCAGAATGAAAGAGAGGAGCCCAGCATCTCACGAGAACTATCTGTGAATGGAGGTCTCCTTAGGGCCTTTATTTTCCTGTGGATCAAATTTTTTAATTGGAATTGCTCTGGTTGCAATCAGCAGAACCCTGACTTCAGTGTGCTGAGGCATAGGAACTTCCCTGATGTGCTGGTGTGTGCGCACTGCACAGACTGTAGGCACAGCCTCGTCTCTGACCAGGGCATGTCCCCATGTCTGTGAGAGATGGCAAGTCCCGTTGCCACCACGTGGAGAGCTTTCCCTATGGGACAGTTGCCAGAAAAAGGAGGGAAAGAAAGATGTGTCATGTAGATAAAGTGGTTAGGCACTTTTTAATTTGGAATCCAGTAAATTCAGCCAGGTGTGGTGGTGCAGGCCTGTCATCTCAGCGCTCTGGGAGGCCGAGGCAGGAGGAGTGCAAGTTCAAGCCCAGCCTGGACAACTTGCAAGAGCCCATTGCAAAATGAAACATAAAGGGGGAGGTGGGGCTGGGACTATAGTTCAGCGCGAGGCCCTGGGTTCCGTCCCCAGGGGCGACAAACATCGGAACCAGCTTCGGTGACCCTTACTCTCTGTTTCCATGTCGGCAACACGGTCTGGGCCAGCCTAGTGAGCCTGTGTGAGGATGGGAGTGGGGTCCCCTCTGTGGCTCCCCAGGCCCTTAGCTGGCTGCATCCGGGAATCTCCAGTGACTGGGAACCACTTTCCCTCAGTATTGGGAAGATGATGGACAGGCGCGTGTTTCCTGGAGAAAGGGGTCAGGCCTGTATTGTCCTGTGGGACTCCGTGGCTGGCCTCGGTGTGGGCATGGCCTCGGGCCCCGGCTCTGCTGGGGTCATGCGGGGTCTCTCATACATGCAGCTCCAAAGTTGGAGTAGGGGGGATGCAGGGTTGTTAGTGGCTGAGTTATCTTCAGTTCTGATTTTTTGTGGTACTGGGGATGTAGCCCAAGACCTTCATGCTGAGCTACATCATCAGACTATTTTTTAGTTTTGTTTTTGAGACAGGGTCTCGCTAAATCACTGGATTGCCCAGACTGGACTTGAACTCGGGCTCCTCCTGCCTCAGCCTCCCAGAGTGCTGGGATTCTAGGCATGCTTCACTGGGCCTGGCTTGTGTGGAATTACAGGTAGACTGTGCCCTGTCCTAGCTGCCTTGACCTGGTGCCAGGCTCCGTGGAAACACTTTCTTGTGGTGTCTGCGTTGTATGTTCGTGTGCGCCTGGGACTGTAAGTCTGAGATCCTCAAGTCTCAGAACTCTCCATGAAAGGTGAGTGTTTGAGTCGATCCAGGACGTCGAGGCGGTCACGACGGTGTGACTAAAGATGTTCTGGAAAGAGGACTCCCACCTGTGGCAGGAAGGTGGGATGATCGTGTTTGAAGCAAGAGAAAGGATTGTGGGGAGATCCCTGGCCACGTGGCTTTACTGTAATAATGTTTTTTAAAAATTTCAGCATTTGTCCTATTTTGGCCCTGTGTTGTACCCCTTCCTCCCCTTCTCTGGTCCCTTGGTGGGTCCCCCTCACCCACAGGTGGTGGGCTCAGGAAGCCTGCGTCGGAGGGACGAGTACGATGCAGTTGAGCTATGTTCACGCTCTGCCCTTTCAGTCTTGTGGCTCCAGGACTCCCGAGGAGAAGGGACAGATGGGACCCAGATCCTGTGCAACACGCTTCCTACAGGCCCCTCTCACTGGGAGAATAAGACTTGGGGCAGTTAGAAGTTGACCAAGGTCAGGTACTGGCTGAGGGATGGGCTTACCTTGCTGTGTGGCTGCGGGCCAGTTGCCAAACCTCTCGGAGTCCTGGTTTCCTTCTGTGTCAAAGGGGATAATCCTTGTGGCTGTGGAGTCGTTAGGAGTGAATGAAGTCACGTCTGGTGCCGCCACCGCCGCCATGGTGAGCTTCACCTGTGCCAGTGCATGGGCTCCTCGGGCCAGGGACACCCGCGTGTGCAGGGTGTTTGTCCTCAGGCTGCCGAACTCGGTGCCTGTCTCTCCTACCTCCCTCCTTCCCTTCCCTTCCCTCTTCCCTCTTCCCGGCCTCTCCTGCCATCCTCCCCCACCCCCACACGTTCCTTGCAGATGCACACACCCAGCAGTCTGTTAAGGTCCAGGATTCCTTTTTCTTTCTTCCTTTCTTTTGGTTTTTATGGCATTGGAGATTGAGCCCAAGGCCCTAGCACCCAGCTCTGTCCCCGGCCCTTTTATCTTATCTTACTTCATTTTGAGACAGGATCTCACCAAGCTCCTTTGTTGCCTAGGCTGGAATGAAACTTGGGATCCTCCTGCCTCAGCCTCCCAGAGTGCCAGGGTGACAGTCTTGTGCCGTGGCCCTGTGTGTGGCAGAGCATGGCAGAATGCTGGCCCTGGCTGTGGAATTTCCTGTCTGTGTGGGTGTGCTGATGCTGCAGCGGAAACTTCCACTCAGCCCCTAGTTCTAGGAACTCTTGGCACTGCCCCGGCCACCCGCCACTCCTTATCCTGGACTTGGTGCTGCCCAGCTCAGGGCTGGCCCGTCCTTCACCCCTCCCTCCCTTTCGGATTCCGCCTGGATCTTCAGGTAACTTGGCATTGTTGGGAACGTGCTGTTCCTGCCAAGCCAAACCTCGTTTCCTATAGTGTTCTCTTTAAGGGGGTCAGAAGTGTGTGTGTGTGTGTGTGTGTGTGTGTGTGTGTGTGTGTGTGTGCGCGCGTGTGTCTGGTGCTTGCATCTTGTCTAACAGCAGTGGAGTGGGTGGTTCCCTCCTCCACCCTAGGGCAGGCAGGCCCTGGCCCATTCTCTCCCCTGTGACCAGATGCCCGTTCCCACCCCATCCCTCTCCACAGAAAGTGGGATGGGGTGGGGGGCTCATTCACCAGCCACCGTTTGTCACTCTGGGGACCCGATCTGGGTTTTCTGCATCTGCTGTGTGTCCTGGGGGTGCTGGAGCCGCAGACTCGCACAGCCAGGCCTCACTCCAGGGATACCCTGCCCCACCCTGGTGTCATGTGTAGTGATGAGGGCGTCACCATGGCCCGCACCAAGCCATGTGGCTGGTGGGTGGACCTTCTGCCTGGGCACCTGTAGCATTGAGCGATCTGGGGGAGAAGCAGTTGCCCCTTTTTGGGCCTGTCCGCTATCTCCAGGACGTCAGCTTCTCTGTTTTCCTGATACTGAGGATCGAGCCCAGGGCCTTTGCATTGAGCTACATCTCCAGTTCATCTTTAGTTTTGATTGGACACAGGTTCTCACCAAGTTGCTTAGGCTGAGCTCTAATTTATGATCCTCCTGCCTCAGCTTCCCAGAGTGTGGGCATTCCAGGCCTGGGCCACGAGCCTTGGCTATTCATGTTTCTGCGGCCCGTGAGGTGTGGCTCCGGTCAGCTGGGGAGCCCAGCCGCCTTGAGGGGGGTCAGACGTGCGTGTGTCTTGTCTGGTCTGACAGCAGGCCCCGTGTGGTCCCTCAGTGTTCAGTGGGCCGCTGCTGAGCCTAGGGGAAGGGGATGGGCCTGTGGGCCTTTGTCACCCCTGCCTCCTTCCCATCCCCTCGGCTCCTCCGAGCCAGGCTGAGGCACGGGGCCTCCGGGGAGCCATCCTGGCCACGCGGTGAGCAAGGCTGGGGGTCCAGCCACACGTGCACTTCACCTCCGAGACTCACGGGGGGCGCAGGGCAGTGGCAAAGCGACGGTGTCAGGCTCTTTGTGTGGCGACAGCCTCTTCCCTGCCCGCAGCCCCGGTGTGTACGTACCTTATCTTTTTGTCCCCAGATCATCTGTTTATTTGCAGCACATAGTGGTGACTCGCAGCGCGGAAACTGGGATCCCCATGTCTTCCTTCTTCCCTCTGTCTCTGCCTTCCCACCCTCTCCCCCGCCCCACATGGCCCGTCCCTCCCCACACCTGTCCCTCCCCGATTCCTCCCCGCGCCTCTCCCTTGGCTTGTCCGTGTGTTTGCACTCTGGGTTTCTCATGCCAGACACCCTGCGGCACTGGACGTTGTGTGTGGGATTCTTGTCACAGAGCACGTGGGTCTGGATGCGCGCCTGACCACACGGACCCTCAAGGTTTTGCAAGGCCCAAACCTGCGCAGCCTGCCTGTGCCCCCAGGCAGGGGTGACCTCATAGGCACTTCCTCTGGGCTTCTTCTTCCCTTGCTACGAGCACCAAAATGCTAAGAAGGCTCAGCTGGGAGGCTGAGACAGGAGGATTGCAAGTCCGAGCCCAGCCTGGGCAACTTAAAATAGATGATGAGCTGGGGTGTAGGGTAATGTGAAGGCCTGGGCAAGATCCCCAGTATGCTTTAAAAAAAAAAAAAAAAGCTAGAATTCAGACTACATGTTCCTGCTTCTGCCCCAGGATCAGGTCCCAGGGCGTCCTGTGGCTGCAGTGCAGGGGAGGGAGGCTCTCCTGCTGTTGGCTGTGCCCTGGTCCTGGCCGCACGGACAGGATGCAGAGGCGCCGGTTCCCTGGGGGAGGGGGACTGTGGTTGCAGGCGGGATCTCTGGCTGGAGGGACCCCATGTCAGGCATCCGCCAGCTGAAGCAGATCCAGTGGAAAATTCTACTTTAAAAAAAAAATCCACAAGAGCCTTGAAATTCTATCAGCTTTGGCAAAGCGCAACTCTGAGCTCGGTGAGAATGGCCCACTGTCCCCGCGGCCTTCGTCCTGTGTCCCTGCTTCTCCCCTCACAGAGGGGCTGGGGTGCTTGGCTGATCTGAGTGAAGGGCTGATGGGAGGAGGGGGGAAGGGGAGAGGAGGAGAAGGGGGGGACCCCCCACGTGGGAATATCTTTCCAGCACTGTGTGGAAGTGAGTTTTGTTGTGACATGCTGGCCAATGTTGCCCCCTGTAGGAGAATAAGAGAATTGTTCCAAACTCGCCCCCAGTGCCCTCCTTGTGCCAGGACGGCTGTCACCCAGTGCTGAGTAGGACCCGGAGAGGGCTTCGTTAACCATGGGGCTTTTCTTTTATCTTTCTTCCTTGACGTAATTATTGTAAACTTAGAATTGTGTATTCTTCTTGTGCGCGTTATGGGGGTTCGAGGTCAGAGCCTGCACACTAAGCTACATCCCCACGCCCCTTTTAGCTTTGAATTTTGAGACAGGGTCTCACCAAGCCCCTAAGTTGCCCGGGCTGGGCTCCCAAGTGCTGAGAAGACAGGCCTGCACCAAGCCCCAGCTAAGGCTGACTCCTCGTGCCTGCAGTCATACCGTGGTTCGGACACCTCGTCTGAGGCTGGTGACACGTGGCACCCCCAGGGGCGCTCTCTGGGGTCTCCGCTGCCAGTGCTGGAGAGTGCAGACATCGCTGGCGTGTTTCCCTTTCCTCTTTCAGGCTGTGGCAGAGATGTAAAATAACCAGAAACCAAGGACTGTGGCCACACGCTGTACCTGTGTTACAGCCCCTAAATGACAGGCGTCTGCTGCCACGCGGTCTTCAGATCTCGCCCTCCCGGGTTCTGCCGTTTGCCTGAAGCAGCCGTGATGGGGTATGGCTGGGTTCCGTAGGTGACTGTAGTTCTCTCTTTCCCGGTGCTGCTGGGTTAACCAGGCGACCGTTCCTTCTCTCCCAGGCCTTGAGCTTTTGTGTGTATTAGACAGAAGGAATGCAACACAAAGTCAGGATGGTGGTGGAGCTCTCTGCTGTTAAATCACTGCTTTATCCTGATCCTTTCAGCCTAGTTCCTTAATTATTCAGCAGCTCTTACTAACCTGACGAGACCCAGCTGGCTAGTCCTCTGCACACACAGCCTTCAGGATACATGTTTTGTGGACTGTCCGTCGGTCACCGAGTGGTGTTTCCCAGCCTTGGATGAATGTGTGTGTCATTGGCTGTTGTGGCCCAGGCCCGCCATCCCGCCACTCCAGGAGGCTGAGGCAGGAGATCGCAAGGTGAGCCTCAGCCTTCCAGGTCATAGTAGGGTTACGGACCTGCACTGCCACGCTCCGCTGTGCCTCAGCATCCGTGGAGAGCATCACTCCTGCCTGTCACTGCCTCTTGACCCTCCCTGACTAAGACCACAGGTGGCCTGACCCCAGGCTCTGGGGCGCCTGCTGTGCCATCGGGCCAGGGTGTGCTTTCCTCGTCAGCATTCACCATCTGCTTTGTTGTGGCCAGAGCGCCACCCCTGGTGTTGGAGGATAGCACACACGTGTCCACACGCACACACATTCGTGTCCCCCATACAGACTCACACGTGCACAGCCACAGACGCTTTTCTTTCCTGGACATCTGTCCCTTCCCACTCTTGGAAATGGCCTTTGACATGGAGGCAGAGGGGAGCGTGGCGGTGCAGGTCTGTAACCCTACCACAACCCTGTTGTATGGTATTTTTAGCAAGTCAGGTCTGTCGCCGAAGGAAATAATTTACAGGAGTCTTTTTTTTATTAGTCAGCGACCGTGTGGTGGCTATGGCCCCAAAATTCGTGAGACCTGCAGTGTAGAAAGGGAGTGGTTTGTTTATTTATTTATTTATTTATTTATTGAGACAGGGTCTTGCTCTATGGTCCAGGCTGGTCCTGAATTAACTTCAGAGCCCAGGCTGACCTTGGACTCACGGCAATCCTTCTGTCTCAGCCTCCCGAGTGCTGGGATTACAGGCGTGTGCCACCACGCCCAGCTTATGTGGTGCTGGGGGCTCGAACTCGGGTACTTAGTGAAGAGAGTGGTTTATAAAGCGCTTATGGTGGGAGGTTCATGTGATGACAAGCCAGGTTACAGAAGCAGAAGGCCATGTGACAGATGGCCATGGAGCCATTTATCACAAAGTCTGCAGCACACAGAAGAGCCAGAGTAACAGCCTCATAGAGAGTCGTTGTCATAACAAATGCGTAGTCAGGCGAGACTCTGATAATTCTCTCTTGACTGGGCATGTGCGCTGTTACATTTCCACAACCTGAAAGGCTGAGCCAGGAGGGTCACATATGGGAGCCCGGCCTGGGAGGCTTTGTGAGACCCTGTCTCAGAATAAAACAAAACATTCTGGGGATATTGCTGGGTGCAAAGACCCTGCCTGGTTCAAACCCCAGCACCGAAAGTAAGCCAATACATAA
Organism: Ctenodactylus gundi; assembly: GCA_004027205.1. Lineage (NCBI taxonomy): Eukaryota > Metazoa > Chordata > Mammalia > Rodentia > Ctenodactylidae > Ctenodactylus > Ctenodactylus gundi. The sequence goes on from PVKB01003013.1 coordinate 81,512, forward strand.
ATTTTAAAAAGTTGCAGTGGCTGGATTCCCAAATCGTTCCCAGTGTCAGTTGCTTCAGGGCAGAGCTCAGCCACCTTGGTGGCGGTGGCCGAGGCGACGTTTATGTTCCTGTCTGTCCTGTCAGCAGTTCCATTACAATCCGCACATGACCACATGGAGGCTGTGACTATGCTAGTGGGGACGGGCTTTGAATCTGCGGGCGGGGAGCGGGATGGAATGGAGGGTCGCCTCTTTTGCAGGGCGACCTTTTGCAGGCATTGTGACGGTGTCACGATGTGCCCCACTTCTCACAGGCTCAGGGCTCCAGGACCGCGCCTCTGCCCCAGGACACTGAGCCCTCCGCCTGCTGCTGAAGTCCTCAGTTCATGCGGCTTGTACCTGCACGGCATATGCCCTCCATTACCCATAACAGCTCATGCTATTATGGAAATAGCTGTAATACTTGATCATTTAGGGAAAATGACCCCTGCCCCCCACCCCCCTTTTCCCACAAGGTCAGTGCAGAGGTTTGTTCTGGATACTGTTGGACTCCAGGGGCAGCATCTGTGGGTACAGGTGGCGGCTACACTGAGACAGGGAGTTGAGAGGCCACCCCACTTCCTCCTGTGACCCAGCCTCAGCCACAGGGCTTATGCGTGTCTGGAATGACGCTGTGCCCTGTTCAGCTGGAGCCCCTGGATATGGGGAGGGGTTAGGTCGTTGGTCCCGGGCCTCCTGCCCATGGGCAGGTACTGTGCCTTCAGGCAGTACACCAGCCCCCACCCGCTCTCCCTTGCATGGCCTGTGTGTCTCACACCTGGAGCCCGGTGCCTTGGTGCCTCGTGCTGGGAGGTCGGCCTAGAGCTGACGCTTAGTGACTGCTTACTGAAAGAGTGAGTGAACAAGAGGACTAACAGACGCGTGTACTCAGGAAGAATGCCTTTGCCTTCGGGTACTTTAGGATGAAAGCCATTAAGACTTTCCTGGTTAACACAAATTTTAGGGGTGGAGGAGTGGCTCAGTGGTGCTAGGCTTATATGTATGTACGTGTGTGCGTGTTCCTGTGTGCATCTGTGCGTGTGTGTGTGTGTCTTTATTTTTGGTGGCACTGGGGATCAAGCCTCCATCCACACTAAGCTAAATCCCTAGCTCTTTAGTTTTGATTTTGAGATATGGTCTTGCTATGTTGCTAAGATGTCCAGTCTGGGCTCAAAATTTTGATCCTCCTGCCTCAGCCTCTCAGACTGCTGGAATGACAGGCTTGTACCACCATGCTCTGCTTTTTAAGTAATGTTTGGAGGTAAAACCTGTACCGGACAGGAGTTGGTCAAGATTACTTCATGAGCCTCTGCCAGCCTCGGAACTGCTTGCTTTCTAGTTCTTGGGGGGTTGGTACCTCTGTAATGTGGACACTGTGTCACAAGCTGAGGACACGGAGGTACACAGGTCTCCCAGGCGCCTCCTGGCTATTCACAGGCCACAGGTCAGCAGGTCAGAGAGGAGGAGCAGGTGCAGGGGTCTGTGGGGTCAGCAGTTCTTGCTGCAGACTCCTGGCGTGGGTAGGGTGCCTAGGTGAGGCTCACCTGAGGAGAGTAGTAGCCTTGAACCTGAGGGGAGTGACGGGGAGACGGCCTAGCCACTCAGGGGACAGCAGGGAGATCCTGCTCAGCCAGGGCGTCATCACCAGCCCCTGGCAGCACCACCCTGAGGCCCTGGGCGGAGGCAGGAATGTGCTGGCCCTGGAGAGCCCTGTGCTGCCCGGTCTGTTGGGGTCTAGACAGTGTTATGGCTACCAGCAGCAGGGGCCCTGCTCTGTGTCCCCATCACAGCCCAGAGTGCACCTGGGGCTCCAAAGGACGGTCTGGGTGGGAGATTACCTGCTTGGCCCCAAATCAGAAAGGACACGCAGTGCAGACCACCAGGAAGACGGGGTTGGGGCCGGGCAATGCCATGGGAGGCTCATCCTCCCGTGTAGCGGATGGGAGTTATTGATGCAGAGTCGTGAGTAAGACCAGGAGGCCATGTCTGCCTAGCAGTGGCCTTGGGGAATGGACGGACAGACAGATGGATGGATGATAGGTAGGTAGGTAGGTAGGTAGGTAGGTAGGTAGATAGATAGATAGATAGATAGATAGATAGATAGATAGATAGATAGATTTTACAAACTCAAGAAAGCAAGAGAGGGCCTCATGAGCTCCAGGTTGCCATGTGCACTGTTAGGAGTTGAACCCTGGGCTTCTGCTTTGCTTCATTCTCAGCCCCTCTTTATTGTTTGAGACAGGGTCACCCAGAACTGCTGAGCTGCCCTAGCTGGGCTGAAACTTGTGGCTCCCCTGCCTCAGCCTCCCACAAAGCTTGGCCTCCATAGATACGCTTCCTCCCCCCATGTAGTCAAAGCAGAGAGAGCTGCGGGGCAGTGGCCAGGCTCAGGTGTGGGCCGGCCTTTGTTGCAGGTAGAAGACCCAGCCGCAGAGGGCGTTGGTGACTTGCCATCGGGCTGGGGTGCAGCCTGGCGACGGGGCGCTTGGCCTAGCGTGCGAGCCCAGGATTTATAGTCCAGCACTGAAAAAAAGAGAAGAAAGAGAAAAGAAAGAGAAAAGAAGAAAGAGAAACCAGGAGGCCTTTCCGTGTCTAGCGCGTCAGCCTCCACTCGAGAAGCACACTTGAATGCGAGAGCTCTGACTTCTGGGAGCCATGGCTCACCTGCCCCAGCTCTCCCCGCCTCCCTGCCCCAGTGCCCAGGACCCTCACCCTGGGCTGCAGCCCCAGACTCGGTGCTCCTTTTTTTTTTTTTTTTTTTTGAGATGGGGTCTGGCTAAGTTGCCCAGGCTGGCTTGTTGGACTCCTCCTGCCTCAGCCGCCTGGAGTACTGGGGGACAGGGCTGCTCACACTCATTTTTAAAGCAAGCACAGTAACCACGCTTCCTTGTGGGACTGTACCATAGGCCGGAGAGGGTGAGCTGGTGGCCACCTGCATGTAGCGTAATGCCTGCTACATGTGAGCCTACATGGGGGTGTCACCTGTTTATCTCCACCCTCCAGAGACCACCGGGGTCCCTGACATGGCCCTGCCCCCATGGTCTCCATGGGCCTGCCGGATGCAGGTGCTCAGTGCTTGCTAACAGACTGCAGATAGTGTCAGCAAGCTGGGGCTGGCCATGCAGGCCCGTCACCCAGCACTGTGCTAGGCCGGCGCAGGAGGGTCACGGGTGAACCCAGGCTGGGCGAATGAGTGACTTAGCGAGACCTTGTCTCAAAAGCTAAAATGAAAACTGGCTGAGAATGTGGCTGGGAGTGAAGGCCCGGCGTTCAATCCTCAGTTACCACCTCTCCCCCTGCCCCACCCAAACACGCATGGCACACGCGCACACACACGTGTGCGCGCATGAAGTTAGGAAGTAAGGTTTACGAGTAGAATGCAGGCAGACCGTGGCTCATGTGCGTTAGCTCTGAGGACCTGGTTTCCTTGCCTGTGACTTAAAACAAGTCTTTCCACTTCTCTCCTTGCTATACAGCCTGTGCCCTGACTGCCCCGGGGGAAGAAGCCTTTTTCGGAGACCTGTGTTTGTGCCTAGCCGGCCACTAGGTGGCGAGGTTGTTCAAGTGTCAGAGGGAAGGGGACTAACAGTGACAGCTGGTAGTCCCGCAGGACAGTGGCAGGGTTGGCCTTGGCAGCCCTTGGCCGGTGCCTGGGGAGGCAGGGACTGTCCCTGGATGTGCTTCTGTGGACTTCAGCGCCTAGGGTGGCAGGCGTGCACAGTCGCGTGCACACTCGCTCAGACCTCGTCCCACTGGAACGCACAGGGCCTGTACGGCAGCAAACGCAGGCCACGTGCTCAGCATTCTGTCACAGAGCTGAGAGGGCCCCGCCCAGTGGGTGGCAGTGCGGCCGCTTCCGGCCTTTGATCCTGCCAAACCACGGTGCTCCCTGCCAAGTGCCAGAGCTGTGAGGTCGCCCTCTCACAGAGCCAGGTGTTCAAGGTGCCCCCCAAGTGGGACACTGGAAGCACCCTGCCCCATGCGTGTTCAAGGGCAGCCTAGGAGACTTGGAGGGCACAGGATGGCTGTGGGTATCACTGTGCCAGGAGCCAGCACAAAGCAGGGTGCCGTGTGCACACTGGATTCTGGGTGGAGCAGGGCCGGGAGTTGCCACATTATGTCCCTCACTGAAATTCTACAGGAAGCACCATTCTTCTGGTAACCCTGTCACTGCACAGGTGGTGAAACCGAGGCACGGAGAGGTAGCATAACCTCTGTCAGGATGACGTAGGGAAGGAATTAAAACACAAACCCAAGCTTGCTGCCCAATTCCAAAGTCTGTCGTCGCTTTCCCTCCAGCACTGGGGAGGACTAGGGCCTTGGCACTGGCTATGTCCTCAGGCCTTTCTTGTTTTTTTATTTTGAGATGGGATCTCACGGACTTGTTGAGTGGCTGAGGCTGGATTTGAGCTCGTAATAGTTCTGCCTCAGCCTCCCAGAGTTTTAGGATTATGGTGCGTGCAGCTACCCCCAGCCAGTCCAAGGAAGTTAAAAAAAAAAAAAAAAAAGACCTGTGCTCTACTGCCTTCCACAGTACTTTGTATGCAGTGGGTACTTAATAAATGCTCATTGAGTGGACTAGTTAAGGGACTATAATTAGTCAGCAGAGAGGCCAGCCCTCAGGAGTCAACCAGACCCAGCACTCCTGCTCACTCTTCCAATAATATTATGAGACACAGATGCCGTCTCACCTGCTGAGTTCTACTGCTAACTTTGTGTGTGTGCGTGCACATGTATGTGTGTGTGTGTATGTGTGTGCGCGCACGTGCAGTCCTGAGAATGGAGCCCGGGGCCTTGACACTGAGCTACATCCCCGTTAGTTTTGATTTTTGATGTTGAGTCACTAAGTTGCCCAGGGTGGGCTTAAACTAGGCATTCTCCGGTTCCACCTCACGGAGTGCTGGGGCTACAAACCTATACTACCAGGTCCAGCTTCATGGCCTTTCTTCCTTCTGTCTGGGGGTGTCACACCGTCCTCCTGTGTTCACACTCAGCAGAGCTCTTGCTCTAGGAAGCCATCCCCACGCACCACATCTGGTCTGGGCCCTGGACAGCCCCCGCCTCACGTCTGAGAGCCCCTGCCACGCTGTTCCGTGTTGCCTCTCTGCTCTGGTCCCAGGCTCTCAGCCCCTTGAGGACGGGGACCTGTGTGGCCCGTGGCCATAGCCCTGGGCCGGGCACCTCCCAGGGGGCACTAGTGCACACCCAGGTGTCACCACCGCGCAGTGCCCTCTGTGATTGTTGAGTACGCATCGAGGCATGCGTGGAAACAGACTCACCCCTAGCGGCATCCTGGCAGCAGGACATACTTAGCTCCATTCAAGAGTGATGGCTGTTCACAGTCATGACCCAAGGACATGAGGAAAGTCTTATGGGCATTTGACTCATCCAGGGCAAATTGAATCATTCATCTAGCAAACATTCTGGGTGCACGCGTGGCGTGGGCTGCATGGAGGGAGAAGTGTGGCTACACGAGGTCTCGTCTAATTCCCGTTTGGGTTTTGAGACACGGTCTCACTTGGTCACGAAGTTGCCCAGGCTGGGCTCAAAGCTGCAGGCCTGCCTCTGCCTCTGGAGTGCCAGGACTACAGGTGTGCACCAGCACACATGCCAAATTGTTTTTTTTTTTTTTTTTTAAATATAGTGCTGGGACACCAGACGCAGCCTCTTGGGTAGGTGAGGCTGGTGTTTTAACCACTGGGCCACCCGCAGCCCCCAGGGCCAGCTTTGGGACGGTTCCAAAACGCTTACCGCCCTTAGGTGGCTACCCCCTCATTGGAAGCAGGGCGACGCTCTCAGTCACTAAGGGAAGACAGATGCCGGGCAGTGGCCGGCGGCTTGCATCCCGTTACGCTTCCTGGAGTGAAGGAACACACGTCACACTGCCCTGAAGGGTGGGCCTGAGCACAGGGGTGCGAACAGGAATGTTGGGTGACCCGGAACTTCTTGTGAGGGGTCACATCTGTCAGCCAAGGATGAGTGAGTGGAGCCGGGCAGAGGCAGAGACGTGAGGCGGTGCTGGCCCCTTGTGTCCGTGTAGCCAGGCTGTGGCGTGATCTTGCAATCCCAGCACTCGGAGAGGCCGGGGGAGGAGGGTCACAGGCTCCAGTCTGGCCCAGGCAACTCAGTAACTTTGACAGATCCTGTCTCAAAGTAAAAATGAACAAATAAATAAACAAACAAAATGGGCTGGGATGTAGCTCATTGTGAAACTCCTTGGGCTCAGCCTCCAGGACCACAAAAGAAAAAACACCTTTCTGAGATGCAGCTGGGCCACAGGTGCTCGTACCAGCATGGCATCTGAGTCGTGGCCCTGGCTCTGCTATGGGCTGGGAAGGGGTCCCTGCTACGTGTGCTGACAGAGCTGGGTGGGGTGCTCCTGGTGCCTGTCTGGCTGTTCCTGCGGGGTCCCCAGGATAACCCTCTCTGTCCATCTTAGCCGGAGATGCGCTGCCTGGCATGCTGGGAAATTGCCAGGTTTTATTTTTCAGACACCACTGAACCGGGACAGGGCTCAGCTGTGGCTTTCAAGTTCCTCAGTGTCCAGGAAAGTATCCTAGGGTACAGCATGACAATCTGTGTGCAAATACGTTTGTGATTCCTCTACTGACCCACAACCAGGACCTCCTTGGGACCCACGCTGGGCCATGGATGGGGACTCCTAGAGTTACAGGTTCTGATGGACCTGAGCCCAGAGACTCCCCGGTCCTGACCAGCGGCCTGGCACCCAGGGGGTCTGACCCTCTCTCTGAGCTTGGAAGCTTTATTTCCCCTGTGCTGTAGAATCCTGTTCCCATGAGCCAGCCCTTAAACAGTGACCCTACCCTCAGAGGGAAGACTGCCATAGAGGCTCAGCCATACTGTTACACAGCTGCCAGGAAGGGTGGTGCAGGCCGTCATCCCAGCGCTCTGGGAGGCCGAGACAGGAGGGTCTCATGTTGGAGCTCAGCCTGAGCAACTTAGGAAACTTACTAAGACCCTGTTTCAGAAAAACAAAGCAAAACAAGGCTGGGGATGTAGCTTAGCGTGAACAAAACAAAACAAAAATACTGAGGGAAGGTGCTGGGAATCCCAAACCTGAGCATCTCAGGGCGCGGTGGTAGGGAACGGTGCCCTTCAGGGACCTTCTCTAAAACCAGCCTCAGCCCTGCAGGTTTACAGCCTGCCAGCCGGTGACATAAAGCCAGCCGCCTGCTGGCTGGTAGCCGGCTGGGCCCCGTCATCCTCCCTGCCTAGTGGCCCCGGGGCGGGTTCCTCGTGATTAGCATGGCAGAGGGAACAAAAGCGACCCAGAAGTCTGTGCCTCACGGGGGAGAACTGGCCGTCACAGTGCCCCGGGAGGGCGGGGCCAGTGTGGCGAATTGGGCAAATGCCGGGCTGCTGCCTGCTTATTGATCACCCTGGGGTGGGGCCGGAGGCCTGACCTCCCTGCAGGCCCTGCAAGGCTCCAGGGACTGTCCCCCACCCCAGCACAATCCCTGTGGCCTATGCCTTACCTTATTAGGAAAGCTTCGTTCAGGCTGTTTCTTTTTTTTCCCTTCTTTTTCTCTTTTCTTTCTTTCTCTCTCTTCCTTCCTTTCCATTTTTTTTTTTTTGAGGATCCACCTCAAGGCTTTCACCTTCATCGACATCCCCCAGCCCATTTTTTAAATTTTTGGCTTTGACACAGGGTCTTGCTCAGTAGAAAAGCCGTCCAGGTGGCTGGCACTTGGAGTCCTCCTGCCTCGGCGGGTTCTGGGATTAGGGACTGTGCCTCCGGGAAGCTCTTCCTCCTCGAAGGGCCAGTGTGGGCAGGTGACAGCGGCAGGCACCTCTCTGAAGCACCTGGTGATTCAGAGCCCTGTGGGGTGGCAGGGTTTGCAGCCTACCTGGGGTGTTCTGTGTAATTTTGGGGGAGTTTGCAATGGAGGGGTGCGCTGTCTGGGACTTGGGGCCACAGAGGCAGAGCCCTGGTTCCCTTTTTTCCCCCCTCCCAGCCTAGGGGTCCTTAGGCGGGAGAGAGGGAGCAAGAGGAAGGCCAGAGTTCCTGAGTGGGGCTGCCCGGCATCTGGGGATGGGGCTGCCTTGGACTGGGGGAGAGGCACAGTGAGGCATCTGGACCAACCAGTCTGTCCTCACGGGAGGCTCCCTACAGCCCTCAGCTCTGAGCAGGCTGGCTTCTGTCTGACACCATCGGAGGCCCTGGCCGCCCCACACCCTGCAGGGGCCAGACCTTCCCTCAGGGTACTTCTAGGAGTCCCTGGCTGCTTCATTGTACACGGAAAATGGGCACTTTTATTTTTTTGATGCAGTCCTGTGGAACAAGCCCAGGGCCATCTCAGCAAGCTCCACTCCCACCCCACCCCTCTTTATAAAATTATAAGACAATGTCTCCCTAAGGGACCAAGTTGCCTAGGTGAGATTGGATCTTGCAGTCCTCCTGCCTCAGCCTCCCAGGGTGCAGGGATGACAGGCCTGTGCTGCCAGGGAAGGGCTATCTGGCATGGAGGGGTTTTGTTCTCTTTTTTGGGGAGGAGCTGGTGAGACCAAAAAAAAAAACAAAAAACAAAAACAAAAACAAAAAACTGAATTAGGCCATAAGTGAATCTGTAATGTTATAATATAGCTAATGTACATGTGTCAGTTGTAGAGCTTCCTGTTCAAATTTTTTTCATTATAACATTTAAAAATTCAAGAGCACCAGCAACTGCGGGCGGACACGCCTGGCTTTCCACTGTTTCGGTCCTCGTCCTTGTCTTGCTCCATCTCCTGAGCGGAACGGAGCATTTATTGAGCACCTACTGTGTTCCAGGCTCTGGAACACACTGTATGTTCTGCCCCCTTTAATCCCCCTCCCAGCCCCTGATGGGAATTAATGATATTAAGCCTAATGTTGACTTAAGATAACAATTTTTCTCTTGTGGAAAGTTCAGTTTTGCAGATGAGAAACCTGAGTGTGTAGAGAACTTTGTTACTTGTGCCAAACGTCACCAGCCATAAATGCCAAAGCCCGGACGCAAACCCAGACCTGCCTCCCGCAGATGCACTGGCCGTGTCTTTCCCCAGACACCTTTTTGATTTGTGTTGCTTTCAGCTCCTTTTCATGGCCTTCCCGTCCCTGGGGAGGGGTACCTGAGTGGGGGACCTTGCGACATTCTGCAGGCTATGAACTTATTTTGACAAAGGAGGGTCTGGAGGGCGAGGAGGAACCCAAGAAGGCTGTGGGGGAGAGGAGAGGGAACCAGGCCTGAAGGGGACTCAGGAGAGCCGGGAGGAAGGGTGGCCTGCTCCCCTTGGCCGCCTGCTTGGGCTCAGCCCAAGGCCAGCATGCCCAGGTCACTGCTCACTGTGAGGTGCGTGGCCCTGTTTGTGTCTTGGGAGAGTTTTGAGAACAGGATGAAGTAACTGTTTTTTTTCTAGGCAAGGGTGGCAGCCCACAGTCAGAGACCCTGGCAGGGTGCCACTGCCCCACGAGGGGCGGCGGTTCCTCGACGACACCCTGGCCCTTAACTCCAGACCCTGCTTTGTATTTCTGTTGAGAACCCCACATCCCTATTGTCTCTTAGAAGAGAGAGAGAGATAGAATACAGGATATTCCTATAAAGCAAATTGCTGTTCCCAGGGCACCATGGCCCAGTGCAGACCACTTGGGCTTTTCTGGTCTTTGGTGACAGCCCAGCCCCTGGCCACCCGCCTCTGGAAAGGCAGAGATGTCTTTCATTTTTCACTTTATTTTCTCTCCAGGATTGGCGCTTGAACCCAGGGCCTTTCCACTGAGCTCTGTCCTCAGCCACACTTCTTCCTTCTTTTTCCTTTGCTAGAGACCAATTCTCATGAAGTTCTCCAGGCGGAGTTTGAACTCACAAACCTCCTGTCTCAGGCTCCTGGCATTACAGACATGGCTTACCAAGTTGGGTTTCTTCATTGTCTTTAACCGAACTCTCAAGTCCCCAGGACTTCCCCCTCTTCCAGAGAAATGCTTTCGTTGGGCCTGGTGGCGCAGGCCAGTCATCCCAGCCGTCTGGGAGGCTGAGATCAGAAGATCCAAGTTTGGGCCCAACCTGAGCAACTTAGCGACTTTGTGAGACCTTATCTCAAAATTAGGGCTAAAAACTGGGCTGGGCATGTGGCTGAGTGTGAAGGCCTTGGAGACCCCCAGTGCACCCTCCAAAAAGAGAAAGAAATATTTTTCAAACAGACAAACCCTTTAAACACTAAACCTCAATCCAGAGGCTGGACCCTAGGGTTCTACACCCTGAAGGTAGGTTGCTTATCCCGGCCTCCGCTCCTCCCAAGCCCCGCCCCTGCCCCAGGCAGCTGCCATCTCCTGTTCCCCCAGGCAGGTTCTGTCATTATTTGTCCTTTGTAGATTAAGATAAAGACACTTGCAGCCACTTCAGGGTGTCCCCTGGAGTCCTGGCCACCACCCCGTCGTCCTCGCAGCTGTGTCCTCGGGTCCCCTGCCTCTGTCTCAGCATTGGCAGAGCCAGCCACGTGGCCTGCATAGCCAGCATTCCGGACCTACTGACTGTGGAAATGGCTGTCCGCACCATGACCGCCTTGCCTGAGTGTGGGTGTTTGTTCCGAGGGGAGAAGAGCGGGAGCCGTCCAGGGTCCACGCGAGCGGTCCCCACCCTGAACACAGTCGCTGACGTTCCCATATCAAATCAGACGTCAGAGGCCGAGCAGTCATTTTCCAGAGGCATGCGGCACTGCGGCGTCCTGCCTCTGAGGACACTGCCCACCCTCCCCTCGTTCTTCCAAAGCCTCTCGTTATTTCCAGTACGGGGGACTGAGCCTGGGGCCTTTCCACGGAGTCCGTCTTCACCCCATTGTTTTAGCTTTTATTTTAAGACAGCGTCTCAAAAAGTTGCTGAGTTGCCCAGGCTGGGCTTGAATTTGTAATCCTCCTGCCTCGGCCTCCTGAGTGCTGGGATGACAGGCCCGAGCCACTGGGCCTGGCTTTTCTATTCATTTGAAATAGATTAACATCCTGCTCCAAAAATAATACAGCACTTTGTAAAAATGCAGTGCCTGCTTCGGGGACCTCTAGCTGCCTCTTGGTCTCACACTGAAACTGTGGCCTCCCCGGTGGTGGTGGCCACCTGGCTGTGATCCCTTGCCCGTCCTCTGTTCAGGGAGAATGTGTGGTTTAGAACCTCGGAATCAAAACACAACTTCCTCAAATTCCTTACCAATATTCTCTGGGTTTTCAGCATAATTTTTTGTGTGAATAACTCAAAAATGAAAACATCAGTCAGGGCACTGAAGCCTCATTCCCTATTTTTAGAGTAGCACTAAAGTCAAAGATTTCCTGTAGCCGGGCCAGTCCTGGGGGCTCCTGGGCCCTCTCCGCCCTCAGGGAAGCGCTGAGGTCGGGCTCATCCCAGGGTCGGGGCCAGCCCTGCTGTGAGGTCCCTGACGAATTGGTTACCAGAACAAGGGATGGTGTAGGCTGCATTTTTTAAAAAAGTATTTTGTAACTTTTCCTTTTAGTTCTGGTGAATTTAAGTGCTCTTTGAGCTTTGGGGGTTGAGCGGGGAATGAGAACTTTTTTGAAATCAGGAATGGAGAAGAAAAGTGGAGCTGTGTATTCTTACAGAAACCAGCTTAATTATGTCTGTCAGTAGGTTTATAAGGGAGTCAATTAAAATAGAAAGGAGAAGACTCCGGCCTCTAATTATCCCAGCTTGGGCCTTAAAAAGTGGTGTACCTGCTGTGTGTGTGAATAGGGCCACTTTATAGGGTCCTAACCCCGCATTCCCCCAGCCCCACCATGCCCTGAGCAGTCAGCAGTCCTGCAGGGCCACTTTACCCTGTCCCTGGGATTCCATTTCTTAGTACTTTGGGTTCTCTCTTTCTTTCTTTTTTTCTTTTTTTTTTTGTACTGGAGATCTAGCCCAGGGCCTTTCCTCTAAGTTACATTCTTCAGCTGTGTTTTAGTTTTAAGTTTTGAGACAAGATCTCTCTAAGTCACTAAGTTGCCTAGGCTGGACTAGAATTTGAGATCCTCCTGCCTCAGTCTCTTGGAAGGCCAGGATGACAGCCCGGCCTGCGCCCCTAGCCGGCTTCTCATTCAGTCTTAGCTGGATGGCTCCTCCAGGCCTATGGCAAACCTGCATGTACAGGTTGTCGGTTCCGTCAGTGCGTGGTGGTGAGTGCCGGGTTTTGCCCGGTGCAGGCTGCTTCCCAGGGCTGCACGTGCCAGGCAACTGGAGAGAGGCGTTCTGGGTAAGGAGGGAAGGGGGTTTCAGATGGTGGGCAGCACTACCAGTGACTGTTGTTCCGTGGTGAGAGGTGTCTTCCTGCTGCTGGCCACTGCTTTCGGCACCGCGGTTTGAGATGGGCTCCGGCATTCGCCTTCGTGTTGTCCCGAAACCTGTGAAGTAGGGCAGTGGGCACTTTGTCCTGGATCAGAGAGGAAACTGAAACCTAAAGAAACGAACAGTGTGTCCACTGTTGCAAAATTCCTTTGGGGGAGGCTCCAGAGGCCCTGCTTCCTTGTCACCATGTCACTCAGGAAGCCAGGCCCAGCGGGATGACACGCCTTCTCACACGGTTTTGTGTGTGTATGTGTGTGTGTGTGTGTGTGTGTGTGTGTGTGTGTATACGCACGCCTGCGTGCGAATGCGTGTGTGCACTACAGGTAATTGAGCCGCGCCCAGGGCCTTCTGACTGAGATACCTCTCCAGTCCATTTTTATTTTTGATTTTGAGATAGGGTGTCATTAAGTCACTAGGTTGCCCAGGCTGGGATCAAACTGACTATCCTCCTGCCTCAGCCTCCCAGAGTGCTGGGATTGCAGGCCTGTACTATCAGGCCCCACCCAGATGCATTTCTGCCATGTGGTTTTGTATGCGCTGGACCTGGTGCATAACCACCGTCCCCACAGGAGAGCGCCTTAGGAGTCTCCCCTTGTAGGCATGGACAGGGGCACAGGGTGCAGAGTGACCCACCCTCCCGTTTCCTGGGCCCAGGTGGTAGGGCTGGTCACACCCAGACAGGCTGGCTCCAGGGTGGGGAGTCGGCCACTGGCCTTGACTGTTTTCAATTGGGTCACACACTCCCTTGGGTCCTAAGGTAAGAAGGACAGAAAGCCTGGTGGCGCAGGCCTGGCATCCCAGCATCCGGGAGGCAGAGCAGGAGGATTGCACGGGGAGCCCAGCCTAGGCAACTTAGTGACTTAGGGAGACCCTGTCCCCAAATCAAAACTAAAAGTAGGCTGGGGATGTAGCTCATGGGGAAGGCCTGGGCCCCATCCTCATTGCCCCACACACATACGCAAAAAAACAAAAATAAGAAACAGACAAAACGTTGGAAGCCAGCAAGATACAGGTTCTGAATCCAGATCTATCCTCACCCAGTATTGTTAATTTTTCCCCCCAGTTACCAGGAGTTTAAACCAGGGCTTTTGCACATCTCCAAACCCATTTTTTAAACTTTTTTTTTTTTTGACAAAGTCTAAGTCACCCTCACTGAGATGAAAGTTGAGCTGGATTCCTGCCTTAACCTCCCAGAGTGCAAGAATTACAGGTGGGAGCTGGTGTACCCGGCTGGTGGGCAGTTCGGCACAGGTGATTGAAACTCCCTACTCCCCTGTGCGGCTGGGATCCAGTGCCACTCTGGGGGTCCCGTGAGGCCGGAATGAGCCGGTGGGTGTTTCTCCTCCCCACCCAGGGGTCCACGCCCCGCGGCTGCCTGCCCAGAGCAGCTACTTTGTCCCTCCTAGAGTAGGCGGGGTCGGGGCTCAGCCATGTCAGCAGAGCTGGACTCTTCCAGCGAGTCTCTGCGCATGTCCGAGCCTTCTGGGCGTCCCAGGAACTGGGACAAACACTGCACACAGTGTGGGCACAGCGGAAGAGGAGGGATGAGTGGGCCCTTGGGGCTGGGAGTTTTTTTCCTATACTAGAGATGGAGCCCACGGCCTTTGCACTGAACTACAATCCCAGACATTTTTTTTTTTAATTTTGATTTTGAGACAGAGTCCGCTAATGTTGCCAAGGTGCAGGGAGTGCAGCCTCTGGCTCCAGGAACGAGCCTGCTGCTTAAAAAAAAAAAAAAAGCCAGAAATCTTCAGGTTTATATGAAAACCCCCAACATCTGAACATTGGCTTTAAAAAATATAATTCTCTGGGTCAAATGAAACCCATCAACCAGCCAGTGCCAGCCTCTGACTGCCAGTCTGTGGTTTGGGACTTAGGTGAGATTGTCCTGACCCTGTTGCAGGGTCTGTCCTAACCTCTGCAGAAGTTTGAAATAATTGATTCTCCGGTCACACAGTTGTTCACTTGCTGTCGTCCCTAGTGGTGTGGTCTGTTGTGGTTTGGATCTCAAATGTCCCCACGGCCTTCTGTGTGTGGCAGGTGCCTGGCCCAGGTGCTGTCCTCGTCCCGGCTCGTCCTGCGTGGGTTTGTGGCTGACCGAGGCGGGGCTGGGCTGAAAGGGCCTTCGGAGGGCACTGGCTCCTCCCGCTTCTGTCTGCTTCCTAGCCGCCAAGGGGTGAGCAGCTGTCCTGCACGTCTTCCCATCAAGCCAGTTCTGCTATGGGGCCAGCTAACAACCGTGGACCGAGACTTCTGAAAACCATGAACCAGGAATAAGCTGCTTCTCCTGTGAGTTGCAGGTGCCGGGAACTTTGTCCCGGTAATGATGACGGGAAAGTGACTAATCAGGACAGTGGCTCCACCTCCAGATCTGAAAGGGACTTTTTGAACCTGTTGTGCTTAAGCTTTGGTCCTTCCCCTGTGGGCAAACAAAGGAAACAGATGCCAGGCGGCTAACAGCACCAGTCCTGGTAGGACTTTGCATACTGTGCTTTGAGCTTCCTTCCAGGCTCAAGGATTTTTGTAGTGCAATAAGGAACCGTTTGGAAGAAACGTGCGCTTAGCTGTGCACACGTTGGTGACTGCAGGTGCAGAAAGGTGATGCCAGCACAGCCCACGTGTGCAAGCGCTCAGAGCATCTACCATTGCCCTTTCTGTCTGCCAGATGAGCATGCAAAAGCAAGGAAAGAAAGCCACCCTAAAGAGGAAGAGATGCCGACGGAGCCTGGTGGCCCAGGCCTGTCAGCCCAGCAGGGATGTGGGAGGCCAAGACAGGAGGATTGCAAGTTCGAGCCCAGCCTGGGCAACTTACTGACTTAGTGAGACCCTGTCTCAAAATCAAAAATAAAAATGGGGTGGGGATGTAGCTAGTGCCAAGGCCCTGGGGTCAGTCCTCAGGAACACATACACATAGTTCTTAGCGCTAATCTTTAAGTTAAGCAACTCCTATCTCCTTTCTCCATCAGTCATAGATAAAAATAAACTGAGGTTAAACTTACATATTAAGGCTTTAAATTCATGTCTGACCTTCTCATCCAAGTTGAACTAGAAGCAGTGGGAGAATTTGCAGGGGGGTAATTAGTTTTGTTCTTTAGGTTTTATTTTGTTTTTAGAAGAAGCAGTTGAAACTGTAAAATATAGATGACTCTTGGTTTCTTCGACTCCATTCATGGGCACCTACTGGGTCATTGTCTCACCTGTTGGGTTGTTACAACCAACACCTTTAAACTGGGCTCTTCCCCTCAATTCTGGAGGCTGGAACGTGGGGCATCAAGGCTGTAGGCAGGTTTGGTGTCTAGCAAGGGCCTGCTTCCCCATAGATCAGAGGTCCCCAACCCCCAGTCACGAACTGGCCTGGACCTGGAGCTGTCTACGTCTAAGGCTTGTAAGGAGCCAGGCTGCACCGCAGGCAGTGCGCTCTGGGCCAGTGGGCAAAGCCTCTTCTGTATTTCCAGCCATTCCCCGTCACTCCCATGACCACGTGAGATCAGCAGTGGCACTAGGTTCTCGTAGGAGCGGGATGTCAGTTGCCAGCCCCTTGGTAGAATCTAATCCAAGCTGAGGCGGCTGAGACAGGGTGCTCGCACCTGTGGAAAAATCACCTTCCATGTGACAGTCTGCCCTCCCCTGGCGGGCATCTGTTCTGGTTGTGAGGCTACCTCCCTGGGATTTAGACATCCCTCATCCTGTCTGTGCTGGAGTTAGGGGTTCAACATACGAGTTTTGTCCGGCAAGTTGGTTTTTTGTGTGTGCTGCCCACACGCTACCTTGTGTTGATTTTTATAGCATCTTCAGAGTGAAATGAGGGTTGGCGAGCCACGAAAGGGAAGGATTGACCGAGCTGTGCGTCACCCCAAACCCTGGACCTGCTGGGCCTCCGGCTGGTTTTGCTGTGTAGCCACAGCAGGAGGTGAGCTTCAGGCCAGTGAGGAGAGCTTCACCCATATTTACGGCCACTCTCCATCACTGGTGTGGCTGCCAGAGCTCCCCCTGCTGTCAGCAGCTGTGGCATCAGACTCTCACAGGCGCATGAACCTTACCATGAACCATGCATGCGCGGGATCTAGGCTGTGTGCTCTTTGAGAGACTCGCACACCCCATGACCTGAGGTAGAGCTGAGGGGGTACTGCTTGCACTGGGGAGCGGCTGCAAATGTACATTTCCATTAGTAGGAAGGTCCGACTGTGCAGAGGCCGTAAGGAAGCAGTTGCTTGCAGACTTATGTCAGAACCCTATCAGGTTGTGGCATGTGGTAAGTAAGCAGCCTGTGGCGGCAGCCTTTAACAGGGCTCCTGCTGATTCTGAATTGTGTTGAGTTATGTAACTGTTTTGTTGTATGTTACAGTTTAATAACAACAGAATTAAAGTGCACAAAAATTGTGATGCACATGGATCATCCCACAGCCATCCTTCCACCCCTCCGTCCGTGGAAAATTTGCCTTCTGTGAAACCGGCCCCTGGTGCCACAAAGGCTGGGGACCGCTGTGTGACCTGGTTAGTCCTATGACGTCTGGGCTGATGGACCCTCGGTCTCGTGACCCTGGGCCCAGCCGGGGCTCTTCTGTGACCTGTATGCTGGTGCTTGGAACACCCGCTTTCTTCACTTCAAGAAATGCCTCAGGACAGACATTGTTGCTGGTAGGCCATAAGTTATTGTAGTGATTTATTTTGCTAATGATTTCATAGGAAAATGATCATTAGATTGTGCTTTCCCTAATTTCAAACTCATTTGCGGCTTCCTAACTGCATCGCGTCTGGTAATTCACAAAGGAAGTGGGCCGGGAGGGATCAGTGACCACGCAAACTTCAGCTGCAGCGGGTAATTTATTCACGCAGTAGTGCTCACGGTGGAAATGAAGACAAACTGACTGGCAGACATTTCTCAAAAGAAATTTTAAAAGCTCGCTCGGATTTCCGGAGGGTGCACCACAACCATAGATCTCAGTTCCGATCTTGGGTCTGTGGCTCGGGGATCTGCACAGATGTTGACCCTGGCCTCTGGCTCCTCCAAGCCTCAATTTACCCATCTACAAAAGGAAGAGAGAGCCTCCCTCTGTGGTGATGGTGGGAGAGTCGGCAGTCACGCACATTGTGCCTCCAGAGGGGAGACCTCAAGGAGAGGGAGAGGAGCCACTCACAGGGATATGCAGGAGGAAGCAGGCTGGCGAGCAGCACGCAGGGGCCTGTTCTGATTTCAGCTGGGACGCCTGTCCCTTCAGGGTCTCACTGAGTCACTATGTTGCCCAGGCAGGGCTCATACTTGCAATCCTCCTGCCTCAGCCCTCTAGCGTGCTGGAATGACAGTCCTGTCCCGTGGTGCGGCGCGGGCCACAGCATTCCCTGCCTCCAGGGCTTCTTGGCTCTGACCTCCCCAGGTCGGGCCAGCTGGGGAATTGTGGGTCCTCGCTACATGGAAGGGTCCCTGACAGAGGTAGGTGGCATGGGTCCAAGCCTGTGGGATGCAGGAGCTGTACGGGCCTTGCCTTGGGGCTGTGTAACCCACACATCCCTGCCTCTCACCCACGCTCACAGCGGGCAAGCACAGGGCTCGTTTGCCAAGTGTCACAACAGTAAATACATCCAGCCTGCACGACACCCTGGTCTACTGCTGGCAAACTGCTCTGGGGCCTGGGTCCCGGAGTCCTGGCTGGTAACCTCAGTGGCCCGCTGGCACCAGGAGCAGCAGCCTCCCGCTGCAGCCCTCTCCCTGCCTGGTGTGTGCTGCGTGTAGTGCAGGGTGGTGGTGCTATCATTGTGTGCCGCTGGAGATTGGGCCCAGGGCTTTTGCACTGAGCTATAGCCCCAGTGTCTTTGTTACTTTTTCATCGTGAGACTCGGTATCCAACATCCACAGCTCTAGGGAGGAAAGATTGATTTTAGCTCGCAGTTTCAGAAGGTCACAGTTTGTTCACAGGTGGGTGGCTAGGAATGGAATCACGGGTGGGGCTGCATCTAGAGCCTGAGACACAGAGCCTCACAGAAATGTGGCTGAACTCAGAGAAGTCTGGGGCCAGCACATGCCCCACCAGCCAGGCCCCACCTCCCAACACATATCCGTATGTACATAAGGCTTTCGGGGGACACTCTAGATCCAAACCATAACACCAGCCCTTTTTTTTTTTTTTTTTTAATTTCGAGACAGGTTCTTGCTAATTTGCTGAGTTGCCCAGGCTGGGCTTGAACCTGTAGGATTCCTGCTTCAGCCTCCCACAGGCCTGCGCCACCAGGCCAGGCTATGGGGGGTTGTGTCTTCTTTGCGGCCTCGCCCGCATTTGGCAGGTGTGCTGGGAAGAAGCGGGTGGGGTGGGCAGTGTCTGGCTGCAGAGCCCAGCTCCCGCTGGCCAGCATCCTCCTGCTCCTGTGCTACATCCTCGGACTGGGACCAGGGCAGCCATGCAGGCAGCTGATGTCCAACCACTGGCAGTCGGCAGTGACCGTGGACTCCCAGACAGCGGAGGCCTCACTCGGGCCTCAGCGCAGTGGCCTCCACACAGCCCTTCCCTTCTGAGGGCCCCCTCTGCTCAGCCAGCGTAAGGGAATTGAACCCAGGGCTTTTGCACTGGGCTTCATCCCCAGTGTCTATTTTGTTGTTTGTTTGTTTTATTTTGAGACAGGGTCTCCCTAAGTCCCTAAGTTGCCCAGGCTGGGCTCTCTCCTGCCTCGAATCCTGAGTGTGCACCCTCACACCTGGCTCACATGAGGAATTTTGTGTTTTTCTGACTGAATGTTCTCAGGAAGGGTGACTTAGTGGTCAGAACATTCTCCGTGATTTTCTGCAGTTGTGTTGTGTCATGGTGTGGTGTTGTATTGTTTTTGCCTTTGAGATGCTCGTTATTATGTTGCCCAGGCCGCTCTTGAACTTCTGGGCTTGGGCGCTGTCCTCCAACCGTGGCTACAGATGTGACTTCTGGCCTTTTTTATTTTTTTAAATTAAAGTCTCACAATTCCTTTGTTTTTCTTAAATTATGTGGCATTCTTTATAGTTGCCGTAAGAGTGCCCATAGATCAAGTGCAGAGAGCCAGGCACACTTGAAGAGCTGCACATGTAGCTGGGTGTGTGCAGGACACCTGTCATCCCAACACTCTGGGAGGCTGAGGCAGGAGGATTGCAAGTTCAAACCTATGCTGGACAACTTGCCAACTTAGTGTGAGGCCTTGTATCAAAATTTTGAAAAATAAAATAGGCTGGGGGTGTGACTCAGTGTAAAACTGGGTTCAATCCCAGTAACACAAAAAAGAAACCCCTCACATGTCCATTCCCCTGTAGACCAGCCCGGGACTTGGGCGGGGCCTCTCCTCTGCTGCCTGGAAGGAGCCAAGCTCCGCTCAAGCAGTTTCCAGAATGACACAGTTGACTATAGGCAAGAACCGGGGCCGTCACCCGCCCTGGCGGCTCCCTTGCCAGCCTTCCTCCACGTGCGGTCAGCAAAACATGAAACCCACGGAATTTCCTAAGAAAACACTTCCGTGTTCAGAGAATTAGGGGAAACGCTGCAAACGGTAAGCCTCTTGCAGAGCAAAGTGCACATCGTTGTAGAGAGGCCCTGCGTGAATCCAGGGCTGGGCACGCACGCCTGTGATCCCAGCCCTGTAGGAGGCTGAGGCAGGAGGATCACGAGCTTGATCCTGGCTGGGGCAGCTTGTAACTTAGCAGGAGACTGTCTCCCAAGTCAGCAGAGATGTGAAAAGGCTAAGGACGTAGCTCAGTGCTAAGGCCGTGGGCTCAGTCCCAGTAGCACAGAAATAAAGGCACTGCATGAAAGAATGCAGCTTATCTTTGTTCGAACAAGGGTTTTGCAGAATACGCACAACACGAACCTTACTTCCGTTTACGGCTGTTAATTGAAACAACCGTGATAAGCACCATGCTGGTTGGGAAGGCAGTGTTGGTTGTATGAGGGTCAGATGCACGGGTTTGACGCCAGGGCCCTGGTTCAAATCCCGTGTGTGCTGCTTTCTAGGTAACTTACATTGCTTGCTGTGCCTTTCTTCGTCTGTATAATGGGCACACATAGTACCATTGTGAGGGCTCATTAATCAGTGAGTCTGAAGCAGGGATCCCCAAACCATCTGAGGAGCTGGGGGTGAGTGGGCACAGCAGGGAGTGAGTGGCAGGCCGGGGGTGGGAGGAGTGGGGGGTGAAGCTTCATTTGCATTTACAGCCCCCTGTCACTCGCAGGACCCCAAGCTCTGGGGTTAGATTCTCCGTGGACCCTGGTCTCTACTGTGAGCTGGGTATGTGAGGGATGTAGGTTTCGTGCTCTGTAGATAACCTAATGCTGGATGGCCCCAGTGGAGCTCTGAGGGGATGCTGGTCCCTTAACCTCCCCCAAGGGGACTGCTGGTCCAAGAGACCTAGAAATCTGTTGTGCACTTAAGAAAGTTCACAATGTTCCGAATGCGCAGGAGGAATGCAGACGTTTGCTACCGTGGGCCTTGACCACAGCCGCAGAGCTGTTTTCATGGGTCTTGAGAGCACACGGCAGAGACAGAGCCTGTCCCCACCCCACCCAGAGCCTGTCCCCACCCACCCGGCCCTGGAGCTGGCAGCTGCCCGAGCTCCCTGCCCTCCCCTCTGCTGGCTCCAGATAGCTGCCCCGCCTGGGCTTAGATCTGGGCAGTAGGTCCCTGCCCTGGAGTTGGGTCAGCGTGCACGCCTCCTGGGACAGAGGACAGCTATCAGGGCTAGCCACACGATGTGGGTGGCTCCAGCCAGTCTGCAGGCTGGGAGCTGAGTTCTCTGCCTTTGAATGAGGCAGCTGCTCTCCCAAACCACGGGGCCCTGCATTTCCACAGGGGCGGATGTTGGCAGCATCGCCCGCCTGCCCGGTCACCCGGGGCTCTCCTGGGGCACCCGCTGGGGAGGTCCGCAGTTCTGCAGGCTCGGCTGCTGGGCGCCGGCCTCTGAGCAGACAGCCCGCCTGGGGCTGCTTGCTTCCCGGGCCTGTGTCAGGCGGCTGCCCTGCGGTTGGGTCCTGTGCTTGCTCTGAAGCTGGGCCCTCCCTGATCCCAGCCTGGTTGGGGACAAGTCCCCTGGGGACAAGGAGGTGACACGAATTCAGCACCTCACAGTTGGCCTGAGGTGTGTGTTACCTGGCTCTCAGTTTGCTTTTTCTTTGCATTTTCTATTTATTTATTTATTTTATTTATTTAGTGATATTTGGGATGGAGCCCAAGGGCCTTCTCACTGATTCACATCCCCAGCCCATTTTTTCTTTTTATTTTTTTACTTAGAGACAAAGTCTCACACCAACTTGCTAAGTTGTTCAGGCTGGGCTCAAACTTGCTGCCCTCCTGTCTCAGCCTCCTAGAGTGCTGAGATGACAGGCCTGCACTACCTGGCCCAGGTGACACTTTCTATAGATGTTACCTGCCTCAAACTGAGAAATTAAAATTAGGAAACCCCACCAGGGCTTTGTCCTGGGTAGCTGATTTCACAGGATACAAGTATTGTTGAACGAAAAGTAAGATTTGCAAAAGTATGCAAGCTATGATCCTGTTTGTTTAAAAAAATCAAATCTACGTGTAGATGTATGTTTCTAAAGGTCAGTAGAAAGCGTGGCTGGACGCAGAAGGGCCGTTGGCACTGGTTGCCCCTTGGCGCGAGCTCAGGAAGAATTTTCACATTTTGTTGTGCTCAGGGGCATTTATCTCCCCTGGGCAGCAGACTTATTTTGTTATTTAGAAACAAGACAAATACCCAGAGCTGGCGGGGCTGCGTGGTGTCTGAAGAGCAGGCCTGGTGTGCAGCCAGTGGACGGAGGAGCCCAAGGCCCGGCTGGGACCCAGTGAGGCCTGCACAGCCCATGCTGCCCCAGCCGGGTAGCGTGGCGTTCTGGGCCTGCCGCTTGCCTATGGCGCCAACTTTTGCTTTTCAGGTCCTTAGGTCTCCCTCCTTCCCTCCCTTCCTCTCTCCTGCTCTCGTCTCTGCGGTTGAGCTCCCCCTGGGCCTTGGTAAGGTACACAATCACTTGGGAGGACCTGTGGAGCATCCCCACAGGGCTCTGGGATAGCAGACCCAGCCGTAGAAGGACAGAGGCCAGTGCTGGGCTGCCGCTGCAGAGCCCGTGCTGTACCTCCTGCAAGTCAGTCACCCGAAGCCATGGAGTGGGGAGAGGAGCCTGGCCTAAAGCTGCAGAGCTGCTGTGTTCTCCCCAGCATTGCAAGGTTACCCAGCCCCTTCTGGCCTGGACACCTCGCCTTGCCCTGGCGATCCCCCACCTCTCTGCCGCTTCCATGGCAGCTTTGAGACTGATACGGGTTCGCTGGGGTCCGGGCCCAGCCTTTGGGGTCAGCCTGGGAGGGTCTTCTCTTCTCTCCTGACGCTTCATGTAGGTGGAAACTGGAGGGGAACTGTTGCAGTCAGCTGTGTGTGTGTGTGTGTGGCCAGCATGGTACCAGGCATCCAGCCCAGAGCCATCACGCTGAGCTACTTTCCCAGCCCATATTTATTTGCGATTTCGAGACAGGATCTTGCTGAGTTGCTAAGTAGCTCAGGCTAGGTTGGCACTTCAGATCGCCCTGCCTCAGCCTCCCGGAGTGCCAGGATCACAAACTCGGAGTGCCAGGATCACAAACTCGTACTCATGGCCCCAGCAGGACCTCTGACTTCTGAGTTGAGTAGTGAGCGGAGGAGAAAGGAATATCTGACCATTTGACCTCAAGTTCCTGGCGAGTGGTCCAGACGAGGGCCAGGCCTCGTGGGCAGGCTGGTGACGCGTAGATGTCCTGTCCAAGCTGGGGGCGGGGAGGAGTGGAAGCTTGCTGGGGGCAGATTTCCCAGGATAGCTGGGTTTACAGCCGCTGGTGGGAGGGGACAGGGTTGGGGGGGAGGGGGTGACTGAGTGTGGAGGGCACCCAGGGGGTGCTGGGGTCAGAGGTCAAAGCAGCAGCATCTCTGGCAGAGTGTGCACTGGCTCAAAGCTCAGCGTGGTCTGGGATCAGGAACTCTCATAACAGTATTTTTCTTTTCCGTTCTTCTGAGTTCATGTTTTTCAAAAGTTAACTCTGGGAAGCTGAGGCAGGAGGATTGCATGTTTGACCCCCGCCTGGGAGGCTTAGGGACTTAGCAAGACCCTGTCTCAAAATCAAAACAAACAAAAATATGGGCTGGGGATGTAGCTCAGGGTGAAGGCCCAGAGCACGCGTCCTAGTACAGAGAGACAGAACTGCAGGCTTGGGGTGTAGCTGCTCCCCAGTATGCACAAGGCCCTGGGTTCCCTCCTCAGCACTGTCCCTCCCCGGCATGGGGTATCTTGTTGGGCACTTCTGGCACTCTGGGTCTTCCGCCTTTATGGATCCCGCGGGAGTGGCAGTCCTGCCTGGCAGGTTAACTTGGCGTCTGACCCAGAGCTGAGCCCTGCATAGGGGTGGAAGCCGGGGCTGCGGGGATCCCGTCTGTGGCCCCGGAAACGCCTTAGCCCTTGCCAGGGCACAGGCCCAGCAGATCCTAGTCTTCTGAGAAGGGTCTGGCTCATCCGTAAGGCGGGGTCCCCCACTAGCGCATGTCCCAGAGGATGACGCTGGAAAGATCGCGTAGCATACTGTGAGCCTTTCCGATTGTAGTGTGACCTTTTCCACTCTTACATATTTCAGCCATGTATGAAGCCGAATGAACCCCATCTTCTGATTGCTGGAGTTAACAGGCAGGTAGCTCCCAGCTGGCCATTGCCACGCCCCTTCCTGCTCCGGCACCTTCACCCTGAGCTGTGTCCCCAGCAGGGCGTTTCTGTGCAGGCAGGCCTCAGACTTGCGATCCTTTGCTCCATCCTCCTGCAGTGCTGGAATTTGCCAGCTCTGTACCAGCGTGAGCCAGTGGCCAGTGGCTCTTGGTGACTGGGTCTAGAGATGGATCAAAAGCCCATGTTCTTTTCTTTGTTTTCTTTCTTTCTTTCTTTCTTTCTTTCTTTCTTTCTTTCTTTCTTTCTTTCCTTTCTTTCTTTCTTCCTTTATTTCTTTGTGTGCTGGGGTGGAACCCAGGGCCTTTGTACTGAGCTGTATTCCCAGCCCATATTTTTGAAGTTTTGATTCTGAAACGGGATCTTGCTATATCTATCACTGAATTGCCCAATCTGGGCTTGAATTTGTGATCTTCCTGCCTCAACTTCCCAGAGTGCTGGTATTACAGGCCCGCACTTCTGGGCAGGCCTCTTTATTTTTGCCCCAGGATCCTTGGGATTGAACTCAGGACCTTCACATTGAGCTACATCTCAAGTCTTCTTAATTTTATTTTTGAGACAAGATCTTGCTGTGTTGCCCAGATTGGACTTGAACTTGCTGTCCTCTTGCCTAAGCCTTCTAGAGTGCCGGGATTAAAGGTGTACACCACTGCGCCTGGCTCCTGTTTGGTGCTTTGCTTTCAATCATGCAAGTGCCCCACGTGGCAGGGCCGACTCTGAACCTGGCTGCTGGGGTCCCCGGTTCGGACACCTTCTCCCTGACCTTGGCCTATCCCCAGGGGAGGCCCTCCCCAGCTCTGTCTTTCCTAGGTAGGAAGGACAGTAGTGACAACCTGGTTGTGTTGTTTCTGCGATTCAGGGGAGTTTAATGTGGGAATATTTGGTTGAGTAAGTGCAATGTGAGAATTGCCTGTTACCCAGAAGCTAAAGACCAAGAAGTCGTGGGTGGACTTAAAAAGCACCAAAAATCCTCTGAGATTCTTACCTCCTGGCGGGGTCTACACTGCCCAGGGTGTGTGTCTGAGCTGCTCTCTGGGTGGGCTGTTCCCCTAACAGTGGCACAGCAGTCCTTCTTCCTCCCTGGCTGCTGTGACACACTGCCTGAGTCCTGTGACAGTGGATCCCTGCCCTTGGAAGATGCCTTCCTGGGAGCTGGGAGCATAGGCCAATGGTTACAGCACTTGCCTAGCCATCATGGCCCTGGGTTCATTTCCCCAGTACCACATACACTGGGCATGGTGGTGCACACCTGCAATCCCACTGCTCAGGCGCCTGAGGCAGGAGAATTACCATGTCAAGACTACGTAGCGAGTCTAGGACCAGCTTGGATTACAGATCAAGACCCTGTCTCAAAAAAAAAAAAAAGTTAAAAATGCTGCATTACTGATACCCACAATGTGAGGGAGGGAAGATTTGTTGAGTACACAATTGCAGAAGGCCTTGTGCGCACCCACGGGCCATTCCTCCGATTGTAGGGCATTGTGCAGGACTCCCCAACTACCCTTCCCATGTTGGACCCGTCCCTCAGGAACCCTGGGACCCGTGACTGTGAGCCTGTGGCAGAACCCATAAAGGTGGATGGTCAGCCCTAGGGAAGGTCTGGGTGTGAAGTAAAGCCAAACCCTGTAGGACTTCACCAGAGGCCAAGAGGCAGCCAGGGACCTGGAGCTCAGAACCTGGCCACACAGTGCTAAGCCTGGCGCCTGCAGCTCCGCAGGAGAGGATCTGCACCCCCCGCCACCCCCCCCCCCCGGCCTGGCCCACCTGTGCTCACATCAGTTGGTAAGCTGGGTGTGTGGGTGTGTGTGTGTGTGTGTGTGTGTGTGTGTGTGTGTGACATTGGGAATCAAGTCCAGGACCTTAACACTGACATATGGTCTGAGCCCACTTTTATTTTTGATTTTGAAATAGGGTCTCACTAGGTCACTAGATAAGTTGCCCAAGCTACGCTTGAACTTGTGACCCCCCTGCCACAGCCTCCCACAGTACTGGGATTGTAGGACTGCACTGCCAGGCCTGGCGGTGGTAGAGCTGCCTGATACCGGGCGCCGACTTCTCTGTCCCTCAGTTTATTCATGTGTAGAGTGGGGATGAGAGGTAGGGCCTGCCTCCCAGGTCGCTGCGAGGAACCGGGGCCAGTGTACCGTTGGTCATGCAGCCAGGTATCTGGCATCTGGAGCTTCTGCGAGGAAATCAGCTTCTTTGTGATTAAGATCTTTATTGTGGTAGCCAGAGCACTGGAAGGACAGGAATGCAGAGCTGAGCCCTTTGGACTCCTGCTGGGGAATCCTGGGGAATCCTGGGACTTGTGGGCTGGCCTTTTGGAGGAGTGACCCTTGAGTGGGAGCAGAGTGGAGCTGAGGGTCCAGGGGGTTAGACCGGAGGACGGCTGGGGCCAGGGCACTGGCACTGGGCTCCCCGGGGGGGGCCGTGAGAGGCTGGGACTGGTAGGAAAGGGGAAAGAGAGTGTGCTTGGTCCAAGTCAGACTGAGAGGATCGGATAGAGTCAGCGTCCGAGGTCCCCTTCAGCGAGGCCACCAGCCACTGTCATGTCCAGTAGGCGCCCAGGCTGCTGGGCTCCTGAATCAGGCTGGGCTCCACCGTGTTGTGTGGTCAGTGTGAAATAGCAGGGTTCAAGGATTTGGTGCCCAGCTGGGGCTGGTGGTATAAATCTGTAGTCCCAGCACTCTGGGAGGCAGAGGCAGGAGGATCACAAGTTCCACCCCAGCCTGGCACCTTCATAACACACTGCCCCAAAATCAAAATCAAAAAGGGCTAGGAATGTAGCTCAGTGTGAAGGCCCCTGGCTTGTTAAAAAAAAAAAAAAAGGATTCAGTGCCCCAAAACTATGAACTCTCTTCAAAGTTTTTATAAGAATTACATGTAAATTTTGTTCCTATTGGGTTCACTTCATTTTTTTCTCTTTGACCTTAGAAGTTGCTGCTAAGTATGTCCTGTGCATGGCTGTGTCTCTGTTGGACAGCGCTTGGTACAGGGTGAGAGAGAGCTGGGGCGGCAGGAGGCTCAGGCCTGGACAGTGGTGGGGCCACTCATTGAGAAGGGACATCTGAAAGGTTGGGGACAAGCAAGGTTGTCAAGCTCGAACCCAGCAAGTTATCAAGACTGCCTCAAAATAAAGAGCTGGGGATGTAGCCCAGTGCAAAGTCTCAATCCCCAGGACCACCAAAAAGGGGGAAAAAAAAAGAGTCTGTGAGCTGCTAAGTATCATTTCGAGCCCTAGGTGCTTACTCCTGTAGGTTCTGGTCACTAAAAGGAGGGACAATTTTTCAGGCCTGGCTCAGATCACCATAACTTAGCCGCAGGCAGCAAGTGTCCTTCTAAATTCATCTGTGGGCTTTTCATTGGTTTTAACTTATATGTCAGTGGAAAATGGTTATTTAGTGTCTTTCTATCCAGTTTCTGTTTATTATGTGGTGTGGAATCTTTCATTTGTTTTGTTTATTTGCTTACTTAAATGGGCCTGTGTTTGCTTGTGTAATAATTCCACTCATCCTGGGAGTGGTGCGTCTCCATTCTGCCCCTCGCCCCAGCTCCTGCCCTGACAGGTGAGTGTCCCTCCCACCGCGCTCTTCCTACCGGCCACTCACGGGCTGAGCCAGAACAAACCTCTCCCCCTCGAAACAAATCAACAACGGACAGGCCTGCTTTGGTTCCTGACAGAGACCAGCAAGGGCAGGACCAAGAGGCAGAAATGAGCCAGCCATGATGGCAGGTCTGTCAGCCCAGCACTCTGAGAGACCGAGACAGGAGGCTCTCCAGTTCCCCTGGGCCACTTAGTGACTTAGCAAGACCTTGCTGCAGGATGAGAAATAACCAGGACTGAACAGGGAGCCCAGTGTGCACGCCCTGGGTCCACACCCTAGACCACTGAGGAAACTCGTGTAAAAAGGAGGAAGGAAGATGAGATCCTGCAGACACGGACCACCGCGGTCATCTTCAGCATTCTCAGGAGGACGTGTGTCAGAACCTCCGAGGAGGTTATGAAATATAGTTTCCTGGGTGCCGCGGCAGACTCCTGGCTCAAGGTTCTTTAACAAGCACCAGGTGTTCTGCACTCGTTGCACAGCCGGGAACTCGCTGCCCAGGCTGGCCGCTCCCTCTCCCTCGGATTTATGACCAGGATTAGCTTGTTTCTGAGGCTCTGGCCAGCTTCTCTGGGGCGCAGAGCATGCTGGGAGCATCTGGGCTTGTGTCATAGCCTTCCTGGAATCTGGGGCACTCATTCTTCTAAATGGGACAACCTTTTCAGCCCAGTGGACCAGACCTAATTCCAGTGCGGTGAGAGGCTGAGGCAGGAGAATTCCAAGTTCAACCCAGCCTGGGCAACTTAGCAATTTAGTAAGACCCAGTATCAGAATATAGCCTGAGAATATGGGTCACTGTGCATGCGCTGGCCTCAGCCCCCAATACCACGACAGACAGGAAGGGGCAGCCTGTGGTACTTGGCTTCTTTTCTTGCGAGTCCGCTCAGTCTCACGCTTTCCACCTCCGCGGCCGTGGGGAGGCCCGTGTGGTGCAGCAGCCCACAGCAGAGCCCTGTGCCTCAGTGTATGGAGCACTTCTGGCTGGCACCCCAGCGTCCTTCCCTGTGCCCACCCTCTGTTCTTGCCCTTCAGAGGAGGCAGCACGGGGCGGCGGGTGGGATCTTCCAGTCTCCGCTCCTCTTAGCATTCTGGTCCTATCTCTGACTGGAATTTCCCAGCAAGCTCAACTCACAGCATTATAAATCTTTGTTGGCTGCCATCTTCAGACCTTTCCAGACTCCCCCCATGAGCCATTCCAGAGGCTTGCAGACCACGTGGTCAGGTAAAGTTATAGCACTGACCCCACGCAGTACCAGTTTCTGTCATAATTCTCATTACTGGGGCCTGATAACCCAACACCCACAACTTAAAAGTAGGAAAATGTGTTTTAGCTCCCGGTTTCAGGAGGTCTCAGTCCATTCCTGGGAAGCCAGCGATGGCAGAAGCGTGTGACGAAGGGCTAGCCGGAGGAGCAGATGTGCACAGCAAAGCCCACAGGAAGCAGAGTGAGTGAGGACGAGTGGAGGTAGCATCAACAGTTCCAGGTCGAGTCCCAGGAGCTACCACTTCCAGATCAAGCCCCAGTGATCCACCCCAACCAGCCAGGCCCCACCTTTTAGCAGCGTGTAGAGTCTGCAGAATTCCACGGTATGCAAATGCATGAGGCTTCCAGGAGACACTCCAGATGCAAACCGTGTCACCACACCTCTTAATAGCAGTGAAATCTATAGATGAGTCCACTTGGTCTAGCAAACCTCCGTAATCCACCTTTCAGTTGTGTGAGGCTTTGGGGGGGCCACTCAAGATCCCAGCTGTAACAAGTACCACCCCTATTTTTCCAATGGGAACACTGAAGCTGAAGTAGTTTGCACATCAGGCCCAAGGCCTTCCAGCCGGGAGTGGCAGGAGCAAGAGTGGGTCCAACCCTCCGGCCGCTCCTCGACTGCATCCCCGGAACCAGCACCCCTGGTAGAAAGTAAAGACCGTGTCCAGGTTCCGGTAGCCTGGCAGGAGCTGGGCAAGGGATAAAGGGGTAGCAGCTTGTCAGCCCAGTTCTGTAGAGTTTCCTGATTTTTTCCAGTGATCTTCCTGTTAAAGTTACAATTTAAAGTTAAAACACACACCGCAGCTGGGCCT
The DNA here is from genome assembly GCA_004027205.1 of Ctenodactylus gundi. Taxonomy (NCBI): domain Eukaryota; kingdom Metazoa; phylum Chordata; class Mammalia; order Rodentia; family Ctenodactylidae; genus Ctenodactylus; species Ctenodactylus gundi. The sequence goes on from PVKB01003013.1 coordinate 111,191, forward strand.
GGTGGTGCAGGGCTGCCTGTCGTCTTAGCTCTTGGGGAGACCGAAGCAGGAATTTGAACCCAACCTGGGCAACACAGCAACTCAGTGAGACCCTGTCTCCAAATCAGAAGTAAAAACGGGCCGGGTGAAGCAGTGGGAAGGCCCTCGGGCCAGGTCCCAGCATGCGTACACACTGTGTAGGGGACTGTGTGCGCAGCCCAACCTGTGGCCTCCAACAGGAGTAACAAGCGTCCTGAGAGTGGGAAGGCTCTTTGGCGGCTGGCTCTTCGCTCCTGGAACCCCCCCAAGGCCGCCTTCGGCGGCTGGACCTGTGCTGCCTGGTCCCGTGCCTGGAAATGCTCCAGTACCTCCCGGAACCTTTCCTCGTTGCCCACAAGGCAGGAGTGGAGCCGGAGCCCAGCATTCCCTGTCCTCTCCCCACAACCCTGGAGGCAGGCCTTCTGTCCTCTTGCCACGGAAGATGGGTTAGGTGTAGAGCTGGAGTAACACCTCGGAGGCTGGAAGCCGAGCCCATGGTGCAGGCTTAGGATGTCAGCTCCCTGGGAGGCCAAGGCCGGAGGTTGCACATTCAAGCCCAGCCTGGATCGTGTGGCAACTTAGCAAGACCCTCTCATAGTCAGAAATAAAGATGGGCTATGGATGTCACTTGTGTGAAGGCCCTGGGCTTGACCCCAGCATCAAAACCCAAAAACAACAGAGATAAAGACATCGAGGGGAAGTAGAAGCTTGTGGTTTCTGGTTCTTTGAACCTGTTCTTTCACTGCCAGTACCAGCGCACCGAGACCCATGAAGGCTGGCTTTATTCCCGTGACTCAGTGACCAGACAGGCCACGACGGTTTGTTGTGCCACCCATGGGGCCTCCTGTGCCTTCTTCCCGAGTGGGCTTCAAGATGCCTTCCATCCCCCACCCACCTCTTGGGGCTCTGGGTGCCCCCAGCTCCGATTTCCCTGGTGGGATAGCTTGTTCCTTTCCTGAGGGACCCAAGAATTCTCATGAACTGTGCCATTAAAATCAGTGCAAATTATGTGACCGGCCAGGCAGACCTGTCCCTCCTCTGCTGTCACCTTCTGTGACTTGGGACGCAAGCTGTAGAAGCAATAAGTTTTCCCAGGGGATGTAGAGATGCTCACAGGCCGGGATCTTCCTGGGCCTCCCACCCAAGGGGCCCTCCATCGTGCCAACCCAGGGCCAGCAGCCAGCTGCGTGCCAGGGGCAGCACCCCGAGTCACCTCCATGAATGCCCACATGGGGGATGGGCTCAGGGATACCAAGGGCCTTGGGAAGCATGGGGTTGGAAGGCGGCCGGCCCCAGCCAAGGAGGTGAGCACCTCAGTTCAGAGCACGCACTGGCTGACGCTGGCGCCAGCTGCTCCAGCCTCGCTTCTTCCGTAAATGAGCCTTCACAAACACCTCATCTGCAACACTAGGGCGGCGCCTGGCCCGTGCCATTCCAGCACTCCTGGAGGCTGAGGCAGACCGATCTCTGAGTCAAGCCCAGCTGGGCAGCTTGGCAGCTTAGTGAGACCTTGTCTCCAGATCAGAAAAAAAAAAAAAAAAATAACAGGCAGGGCATGGGGCTCGTGGGAAGGCCCTGGGGCGCGATGCCCAGGACCAGTAAATCAGCCAGTCAACAGTCCTGACACCCCCATCACATCTGTGAGGCTTTCTGGAATACCGTAGGAAAGCAACACACAGGCTCCCACGCTGTCCAAAATCAGGGTTGCCCTGGAAGCTGCTGAGGATGCAGCCAGCTAGGGACACCCAGCCAGGCAGATGTGCCCGTTCTTGGGCGAACCCCAGAGCGAGGCTGCTGAGGGTGTGGAACTGCTGGACACAGGTTTCTCTGCTTCTCCTTGGGGATTCTTCTGCCCCACCCTGCCACCGGGGCCCTGAAGCAGCCATAAGACTGTGTGGGAAGGGGTCCTAAGCCCCAGACTGGGCCCTGGGGTGCCCCCCTCCCTCAGGAGCCGACAGTGCAGAGTCTGCTGGCATAGGCCCAGTATCCCAGCACTCTGGGAGTCTGAGCAGGAAAGTTTCAAGTTGGGCCACTTAATGACTTAGTGAAACTGTCTCAACGTCAGAAATTAAAAAACAGGCTGGGACGCAGCTCAGTTGGAAGGCCCTGGACTCCATCCCCAGTACCCCAGGGAAACAAAGTCAGCAGTCGGGTTCCGCCGAGGCACGAGCCACCCGTAGAGGAGCCCAGAGCCCCTCCTGGATGCTGCGTGCACTGCGATGTAACTGGTCAGACCTCTGCACAGAAGCAGGTCCTCCAGGCACCCATGGAGTCTGCCAGTCCTTGGCCCGCAGAGCCGTCGCTGTCCACGGTTGGGAAAGCAGTGTGTTTAGGAGCTCAGCGAAGCTGGCCAGGCTGTGGCTGGTGTTCTGGGTGGAGGCTCCCCGTGCCAGCCCTAGGCAGGGCTCTGGCAGAGGGACTGCGAGGGCTGGAGCCCCAGGTGTTGGTGACACTTCTGGGTTCTTTCTCCTCGTCCCTGGGGACCAGGGCTGTTCTGTCCCGACCACACTGAGCCAAGTGCCAGTATAATGCAGTTGACTATGTTGCTGGGGCTGGGCGTGGGGGCGGGCCACCCACCCGCTGTGCTGGCCGTGGGGGGCTGAGGGTGGCGTGGCCGGGAGCTGGGCGCCAACATGGTGAGACCTGTGCCTTTCTCTTCTGTGTTTCTATTCTTTGTCATGCTGGATCAAACCCAGGGCCTTTCTGTTGAGTTGTGTCCTTAGTCCAACTTGATTCTGTATTTAAGAGACAGGTTCTTGTTAAGTCACCGATCACTCAGACTGGGCTCGAACTTGTGATCCTCCTGCCTCAGCCTTCTGGAATGCTGCGATAATAGGCCTGTGCCACCAGGCCTAAGAACTCATTTCTTCAAAAAAAAGAAAGAAAGAAAAAGAAAGAAAAAAAGTGTGGCCTGGGCTGTGTAGGGCCTGACACCTGCCGCATTCCCAGTAGGAGGGAGCAGGAGCCGTTGGCGTGGTAGCCTGGAGCAGAGGTACAGAATCAGGAAGGTTCCAGCAGCCCCTGCTCACTGCCCACCACCCCCTGCTCACACTGCTGTGGGAATTGTGGCGCTTGCTATTATGTCTTGTTTTGTTCCATTTCTTTCTCGCTGGCCATGTGGCACTGCACCAGGACACAGTGGGGAAGGCAAAGGCTTCCCCTGACTGTCCACGGGTCACTGTCCTCCCATGTTGAGATGGACTGTATCTCTGGAGCCCCACCAGGACCCTTGCCAAGGCCACACAGGTGGGGACGGTGACTGAGCTGCCCCTTAAGCCATACCTGTGACAGGAAGCCAGCCCAGGCCTTGCGAACTCCATGTGCTGCGGTTGGTGGAGACCCTGGGAGGAAACACTTGGATGGCCCTAAGGGTGGGAGGGGGAGGGAAGAAAACACCATCAAGATGCGAAATGCATGTGAGCCAGCCCTGAGTTGGAGAGAATGATTAATGTCACAAACACAAAAAGAATAGCCCTGTCCAGTGGCGCAGGCCTGTCATCCTAGCACGGTGGGAGGCTGAGGCAGGAAAATCACAAGTTTCAGCCCACCTCAGGCAACTTAGCAACTTACAGAGACTGTCTCAAAATGAGAAATAAAAAAACAGATTGGGGATGTAGCTCAGTGAGAAGGCCCTAGGCTCAATCTCCTGGCCTCCCCCTCCCAATAATAGCAATAATCCGGGGCCAGAAGTCTCCATGAGTGCAGTCTGGGGGCCTCAGGCCACTTGCAGGGGTCTTGTGTTCCCATCCCGAAGGCCAAGAGGCCTGGAAAGCAGCCGCCCCTTGGCAGCTGCAAGAGCAAACTCCAGAAGCCACCAGCTATGCATTCTGCCCGCATGCCATTTCAGGGTACACGCCCTGAGCGGGGCCAGGTGCCTGGTGCTGGGCACATCCCCAGGGAGGAGACCCCGGCCTCGCCCTGGGCGAGCAGCATGCCTCAGGCCTCCCTGGAACATCTGGCAGTCCCAGGTGTGGTGACACAGAGGTCGCTCCAGGCCAGGACGGGGCCACCATGCCCTGCCATGCAGGTCCTCCGCCCCAGATCCCCACCCTGCCAGGGCTTCTGTATTTCTAGGGAACCTCCATGGGGGGGTTCCATGCCAGACTGGTGGAACTGACCAGAGATACGCTCCAAAAGGCCACTGGCCAGACGTGCAATCCCAGCACTTCGGGAGGCAAAGGCAGAAGGATCCCGAGTTTGATGGCAAGGTCCTGTCGCAATCAGTAAAACGGGTCTGGGGGCAGGCTCCAGTGAGGGCCTTGTTCTCAGTCTCCAGAACTGCGGAAAATAAAACCAGAGCATGGGTGCTCCAGCACCACCCAGACCCCTGGGTCGGAATCCCGGCCACAGAGGGGACAGGGCAGCTGAACGGACAACAGGGATTTCCAGGCCTTTTCTCTTGAGTAAAAATAATAGCTCCTGCAGCTTACAGAGTGCCTCGTTCCTGTGCTAAGCGCTACAGGTGTCCCAGAGTGTGTTCGTGTTAACTCTGGGCCACAACCTTTGGGACACCCTGTACACGGAATTCAGGGCTTACGTGATTTTTCTCATGGCCTTGGGTTTACATCACTATTAGGACAAATGAATCCTGAGCAAGTAAAATTTTATATTACATTTTTAATGTTTTTCATATGCATGGTGATATGGAAACCTTTGGGACATCCTAGAGATGCACGTCAGTGAGTTGAGTCGCCCCCATCCCCCTCAAAACAAAAAGAAAACCCTTTGAGGATGGACTGCTTTCCAACTACAAGTGAGAGAACTTGGGGGTGGGGGCATCAGCTGGTGTCCTGCAGATCCTGCCCATGAAACTAGCTAGCTCCACTGCCCTGCCCCAAGTCCTGCCGGGATTCTTTGCTGTTAATTTCTTTCCTGTTTTTTCTTCTTTGTGGTACTCTGGATCAGATGAGGCTCAGACTTTTGGTCTCACTGAATCCTAAAGTTCTGGGGTTAAAGGCCAGTGGTTTCATTTGGTTTTGACCCAAAGCTTTGTGTGACCTCAGAGGGTGCAGGCCCTACCCCAGATCCTTGGTCCCTGAGCCTGGCCAACTCATTGTGGGCACTGGGGTGCCCTCAGGGTGACCCTGCTGAGCTCATGGGTGCCAGTGGTCTCTGCAGTTTCATCTGGTCTGAGCCTGTGTGGCTGAAGGTCCCACAGGAGGCTGAGTCAGCCAGGTTTGCTACTGGTGCCTTGGTGCCCGAGAACGCTGAGCCCCGGCCACGCATGGGAGACACGCCTGCCGTCCCCTCGCTCCCGTGACTCACAGGCCTGCCGCTCTGCAGCCAGACTGCCACCTTCGGCATGCAGAGAGGGAGCATCACCATATATGGCAGGCACCCGGGAGCCCGGCCACCCAGCAGCAGGCGGGTTGAAGGTCAAGGCCGGACTCTGCTGCTTCATGTGGGCCAAGGGCTCAGCCAGGGAACACATGGATGGGTGGCTAGTGCCTGGGCCACCAGGGTGGGGCGAGAGAGAGGCCAAAAAAGTGCCCTGGCTGTGCCTTGTGGCTTGGGCCTATAATCCCAGCCCTCTGGGAGGCCGACAGAGGAAGATTGCAAGTTTGAACCCAGCCTGGGCAGCTTAGCAACTTAGTGAGACCCTGTCTCAAAATCAGAAGTAAAAATGGGCTGGGGATGTAGCGCATTTTGAATACCCTGGGCCCAATCTCCAGTGCCGCACCCCTCACCACCACCCCCCCCAAAAAAAAAAAAGAAAGAAAAAGAAAGGAACGGTGATAAAGATTCATTATGACTGGCTTTCAGGCTGCTGAAATGCGTCTTATTTACTACAGATTTCTCTGACACTGAGTCTCACAAGCCAGCCTCCGTACTGCATCTCTGAAATCCCAGCATTCTGGGAGCCTGAGGCAGGAGGGTCACATAAGTTAGAGCCTCACCTGGACAGCTTAGTAAGCGCCTCTCTCAGAATAATAAATAAATAAATAAATTGAAAAGGGCACAGTGTGAAGGCCTTGCATTCAACCTTTAATATTGAAAAAAATAGAGGTTTAAGTTGAAAAATTTTCGCTTATTTGACTTTTTGAAGCAGGCCCCTTGTTATGTAGGCCAGACCGAATTCATCATGGAACCCAGGTTGGCCTCAGACTCTAGATCCTCCCGCCTCAGCCTCCGAGTGCTGAGAGTGCAGGCTGGCGCCACCACGCCTGGTTTCCCACTTTGGTACCTGCCGAGCAGTGTTGAACAGGTGCACGCTTGATGGCACTAAGAAGTGTGCGCGTGGACCGCATGTCTGCCCGGGTGGAGTAAGACCCCCCACCCCCAGAAGTGACCTCAAGGTCCTATTAAATGCGTGCGTCAGGTGGCATGCCTGGTTACAGAGGCCCAGTTCGGCTGGAAGCTCTTTGATGGCCGTAAGTGTTGTGTGTATTTATTTTTTTCTAGAAAGGTTCCTTGAAGGGTCCTTTGTACTCAGGTCCAGTGGTCGTGTGGGTATGTCACCCCAGCGTGCAAGCTGGCCTCGGTTACGTAGCACCACCATGAGACCCTGTCTATAGAGAAACAGAACGGGCCGGAGACAGAGCTCAGTGTGAAGATCCGGACCAATCGATCCCGGTACTGCAAAAAAGGTCACGCTTCCACTTACATGGTGCGTGCCAGTGTCCTGATGCCTCCGCTGGGGCTGGGTCCCTGCAGTCTCGGTGGATGACGACGGTGACGCGGGACAGGCTGAGCCACCCAGCACCCAGCGCGTGCTCAGAGCCCTCGTCCCCCCTCCGCCAGGCTCTGGGGACTGGCGGTCACCCAGCCCCTCCAAGTCACAGCTGTTGCTTTGAATGTTTGAGGAACTGAAAGATGGCTGCTACTCGCCTTTAAGAGAAAAAATTCTCTTCAGGTTTTAGGGTGGAGCCAGCGTCCCTAAGGATGTCCAGCAAAACCGCCACCACCAACAACATAGCGCAGGCCCGGCGGACGGTGCAGCAGCTGCGACTGGAGGCCGCCATGGAGAGGATCAAGGTGAGATGCGGCTGAGACGCAGCCCTGACTGCTGTCCCCGGCCCTGCCCGCTGGGGCCCATGTAGGCCCAGGGACAGGGCCCTTTAATTCGGCCCTTCCTGGAGCATGCTGAGAGGGTCCGGAAGTTTTTTCCTTTCCTTTTCTTCTCTCTCTCTCTCTCTCCCTCTCTCTCTCTCCTGTACTAAGGATAGAACCCAGGGGTTCCCCCAGCTGTGTCTCCAGCCCACTTTTAGATTATTTTTTGTTTTGTTTTGAAATAACATCTAACTCAGTAACTTGCCCAGCGTAGCACTGACCTTGCAATCCTCCTGCCTCGGCCTCCCAGAGTTCAGGGAAGGGTCCTCCACCCAGCTGACAGTCTCAGAATCTTAACTCTGATTTCGCACCTCACGTGGTTGTCATTTCTGAAGAGCACAGGCAGGTGCCAGCGGGAACCCCTGGGATGGGTGGGCTCTTAGCCTGGCGACCACTGGGCTGTACTTGGGCACGGGTTCCAGGTGGGCTGCCCCAGCCCCCAGCCCCACCCCACAACATCCCTCTGGAATTTACCAAGTGTCTGGGGGCTGTCCCTGCCACTGACAGTAAGCAGGGGGAGCCTTCTTTGGGGAAAGCGAACCTTTTAACGGTGTGTACTTGGCTGGGCTCTGGGGCACAGGCCTGAAATCCCAGCACTCCGCAAGGCTGAGGCAGGAAGATCACAAGTTCGTGGCCACCTGGGCAACCTGGCAACTTAGCAAGACCCCGTCTTAAAATAAAAATGAAACAAAACCAACGAAATTGAGTAAAGCTGCAGGTCAGTACAAAGGCCGGCGGCCGGTTCTCAGTACCACAGTGACTGAATGAACCTGTGTGGCCCTCAGGGAGATCCAGGAGAGAAGCGGGTTGCATTCCTGGGGTCACCTGACTTGGAAGTCTTTCCCTGCTGGGTCCCAAGAGAGGAGGAGAGGGCCGGAGCCCTGGAAAGGGTGTTTCCTCCAAACGAGGCAGCCACCTGCTACATTCCTGGGATCTGGAGACAGTCACCTGTCCCTGACAGCAGGAGGCTGTCAGGCCTGGCAGGACAGGGCTGACTGCCCCCTTTTCCATGCCTTAGGCCCCCAATCTGGGCCCAGCGCCGCTGCCTCTAGGGCTGGCTCTGTGATCGCTCTGTCCCCAGCGTGGTCTGTCCCATCTTGGCCGTAGGCGCACAGTGCTTCAGCTCTCTTCTATGTTCCCATCTCTTTTTTTCTTGGGTGGAAACTAAGACACACTCTCCCCGTAGTTCAAACACACTTCCTTCCCAGCACCAGCCTGGATTTTTATTTTGAGGAATTTTGAAGAGTTATGACAACAAACATTCAAACTGTTGGTGACCAGCACTCGCTGCATGCCTCTGTTTCCTCGTAAAGTAGTCCCCGGCCGGGCACGCATGCCTTTCTCCTGTATGTGTGTGTGTGCAGGCAGGCACACAGGGGCACACACTCAACACGTACATAGAAACAGGTATCATTTTTTTGGTAAGCCATTTGAGAGGTCCCTGCCTTCCAGGACCATCTGATAATAATGGTGCCAACACGCAGGCCGGGCATGGCGGTGCCCAGCTAAGCCGGAGGATCACCAGTTGAAGCCTGAGCAACACAGCGAGACCCTGTGGCAGACTTCAAAAACAAAACCAAAAAGCTGGGCTGTAGCTTGGTGGAAATGCCATGGGATCACTCCCAAGTCCTCTGCATGTGTGCATGTGTGCATGTGTTTGTTAGCCATAGACATAGATGATACACATCTCACAGGCCCCTCTTACCGACCCCACACCTTTGGTTTGCCCAGTCACCTTCCCTAGTGCCCTCTGATTGGATCGAGGTCCAGTGTCTGGCCGGTAGCGCCTGCTGGCAGGTGCCTGGTGCTCACACAGGGTCCCTGCTGCCAGCTGCCTGATCGCCCAGTGCAGGCGAGCCTTTCTTTGTGGGCACAGTTTCTCTTTGCACTGGCAAGTGGCAGGGCCGTGTCCTAGCCCAGTTCCAGCGCCTCTGGCCTCCCTCCAGCAACTCGGTGCTCGTGGACATCAAGCTGTTCCACCCTGCAGCCCAAGAACCACTGTGACCTAGGCTAGCTTTGAATGTGGCCCAACACAAATTTGACTTCTTAAAAAAATCATTAAGACTTTTTTTTGCAGTTTTTTAATGGTACTAGGGATGAAACCCAGTGTCTTGACATTGAACTATATCTCCAGCCTTTATTTATTTATTTATGTATTTATTTATTTTTGAAAAAAGGTCTCACTAAGGCACAAAACTAATCAGACCAGGTTGGTACTGCAACCCACCTACCTCAGGCCTCCCAGAGGCCTGGCTGACAGGTGTACATCATCAGGCCCAGAACCTCTTTTTTTTTTTTTTTTAAGTTATTTTTAAAAGGTTTGAGGGCTAGAGGAATGACACAGTGATTAAAATGCTTGCCTAGAAAGAGCAAGGCCCTGAATTCAATTCCCCAGTACCACATAAGCTGGACGTGCTAGTGCACGCTTGTAATCCCAGCACTTGGGAGACTGAGGCAGAAGGATTGCTCGAAGTCCAATGCAGTGGGCCATGTAGTGAGTTCCTGGGCTACAGAGCAAGACCCTATCTCAAAAACTAAAATTAAATTTAAAAAATAAGAGAGATTTGAGATTAACAGTAGGAGGTGTTTCATATGCACCTCAAGACATCTGTCTGCCCTGGTGCGGACCAGGTGAGCCCAGCATCTGGACACGCACAGCAACGCACGCTGCCACCTGTGGCTCACGTGTCCCTCTCCTGTGCCTCGCTGTGCCTGTGCAGGTGTCCAAGGCGTCAGCAGACCTCATGTCCTACTGCGAGGAGCACGCCAGGAGTGACCCGTTGCTGATGGGCATCCCCACCTCCGAGAACCCCTTCAAGGATAAGAAAACCTGCACCATCCTATAGGGGCAGCGGCTGGTCACCTCGGCTCAGCAGAGCGGACTCCGAGCAGCTCCACGAAGTGCCGGCGTCCACCTTCTAACGTAACCACTGCTCATAACCAAGACGCCCTTTGCCTGGGGATGCGGACACGCAGTCTGCATTCTCCACGCGCCCTCTCTGTCCAACCCCCTCCTGATGGAACGCAGACTAGTCAGCTCGGGCTCCTTTGGGTCACGTGTCTTGTCCTGGGTGGCTATTCAAGGTAGAGGTTGGTCTGGGCCTTTCACAAAACACGATTCTATACTCTAAATATAGTCACTTGATTCAGGTATGTCAGGACCTCAATTGTCTCAGCACCTCTCTTATTAAAATGGCGACAATGCCTTCTGTCCTGAGCCCTTTCTATCACACTGTGTTCTTAGGGCGTCCTGTCCTGTGGGGCACGCATGGGGGCCTGTGTTCTGTATCCGCACCTGTGTAGACCTAGCGAAGCCTGTTTCCATGATGACACTCCCCTCTGTAGAACATCACTTTGCCAACTCCAAGAGTCACACCTTGACCTTGGGCCATGTATAGAAAGAATGCAAAATTCTTTCCGTAGTCATTGTACAAACAGGAAAGAAAGAACATCCTAAATACCGCCGCTGTGGGAGGCAGGTAATTCCGCAGCCTCTCCTCTTTGGACCTCACAAGCATCCATAAATGGACCGAAAACCCGAAAGCTGAGCCAGGCCCCCTGGCACAGGCCTATTACCCCAGCACTGGGAGAAGCTGAGGCAGGCATATTGTAAGTTTGTTCACAGCCTAGCCAATTTAGCAGCTTTGCAAGACCCTGTCTCAAAATAAAAACAAAACACGTAGCTCAGTGTGAAGGCCCTGGACTCCAGTCCCACCCAAAAAAAAAAAAAAAAAACAGGACAGAAAAATCCAAAAGCCCTCTGATAAGATATTCATTTACAAGGACACTCTTGAACTCCCATGATCCTTAGTGTAAGAAAGAGAAGAGGGAGACCCTTGGAGGACCCCCACATCAGGATTTCTGATGGGCTAGGCAGAGACACCCTGAAACTTTTGCCCTAACAATGGGAACCTAACAAGGGGCTGTGCGCCTGGCCTGAGGGGCAGCAGACAGGCCCAAGCCCTAGCTGCTCCTCCCAGGGAAGATCTTGAAGAGTCATCCTCCATCTTCGGCTGGGTCTGCCTTCTATGGGTGGAGCATCACGTGGTAAGGAAGGAACACGCTGAAGCCCAGAGCCTCTCTGACGTCCACAGTTCGGTCCCTGCCTGGCACACAGACCATCTGTGAGCTGGGGGCCTCCGCGAGGGGCTGGAACCCAGCGCTCTGGCTGCTGGATGCTGAATTCCTCGCTATCCCTTGGACATGAGGATAGCCCCCTCTGCTCCAGATACCAGGTGGATCCCACAGGAACCCACCACCCATAGCTGAGGGCTGTCTTGACTTTGTTCAAGCAGCAGAGAGGGACCCTTTAAAAAGGTCAGGTAGGGGCCCAGACCCTGCCTAGGCCTGTAATATTTTAACTGATCTTCAATTTATTAAAAGTTAACTACTAATAAAGGATTCAAAACTTATGTTCAAGCCAGGCATGGGGGTGCACATCCATCATCCCAGGACTCTGGGAGGCTGAAGCAGGAGAATCTCAAGCTTGAGCCTAGTGTGGGCAACTTAATGTCTTACTGAGGTCCTGTCCCAAAATATTTTTTTTAAAAAAACATGGTCAAGAAGGATACGATAAGGAGTTACGTGCAACAGTTTTCCCTAAATATATATACCTGTCCTGAAAAAGCAAGACTCTTGAAGCCCAGGGTCCCTCAGGTGTTGCCTCTTTTCCGTAGTGAGTTAAAGGCAGGGCTGACTTTCAGTGGGACACTCAGCGTTCCTCCCTCCCACCACCTGCCCACCACCCCTACCCCGTTCACTTGGCGCTGGGAGTAGCCTCCAGGGAGGTCAGGACACTGTCCCCTTGACCTGTGCCACTCCTGCCTGGCTCTGTGCTCCAGCCAGGTAAAGTCCGGGCATCTGTGCAGGAGCACAGAGGCCGTGCCTAGCACAGGGGACCCCAGAGGTACACCCCAACAGCATCCTTGCCCAGCGTGTCTCAACAAGACATTCTTGTCTAAGTCTGTTTTTCTACTGATAGTTTCAGAACACTAAAGTTATTTTTGTTCCGATTTTTAACATGTCTTTCCGTATTTATAATGCAGCTCATCAGAGTGTTCGCAGAATTACTCTTAGTAAACCATCCTGGGCACGGTTAGGGATTACAAGTGTAACACGTTCTGTCTTCCTGAACCGTGATCTTGGGTCTGATGGTAATGAATGTGTCTTGCTGTCTGTTTCTGAAAATACTTGTGCTAAGAGATGAACTTGAGGTCCTGGGAGTATCTTTTTTTCTTTTTTTCTTTTCTTTTTTTTTTTTTACCAGTCACATAGAGCAAAGGCCAGGAACATAATGTCATGTAGCTTCTTAACTTGGCAGAGGGCATGTTCATGAACTACTAGAATCAAAAATTCTTTGAGCAGGGCCACCCAGCACCACAAGAGAAAAAAAAAAAAAAGTAGCCAGATGTTGATCTGCTTGTACCCAGATGTGTACATGACCTTTGGCTCCGGGAAGCCGCAGTTCATTCAGATATCTGCAGTAGTTTAGTTTATGATAGTGATGGGCGGATGCCCACGTGGTTTTTCCTGCTACCACTAGGATGACACGCGTTCACGGAGGCCACTGCTTGGCTCCGTCCCCACGGAACTACTTAAACAGGTTTAGTGTATGTTTCCTGATGTGCTGCTTTGGTAAATAGTGATGTCTTTTTCATGGATTTTACATCTTCATTGATTCGCCTTGAATCTGTCCTCTTGGGGCCTCAGGACCCTGGCAAGATAGGCCAGCCAGAATTTCAGAACTCCAGGTGTTTTACAGAAACACATGTTTAAAAAAAAAAAGGGGGGGGGACTACTTTATAAACCAGGTGGTTGACAGTTATGGGCTATAACTACTTTCTTTTTCTAAAAAAAAAAAGAAAAGAAAAAAAAAGTCAGGTTTTTACATTCCCTGCCTTATTAAAATGAAAAGGACCATCCTTTTTAAGGAATAAACCTGGTTTGCTCTCTCTGTGTGTCCACATATGGACTGTTTTTGTATTCTATTAATCTTCCAACAATCAGGGAAAAAAGAAACAAACCTTTGTAACACCGAGTTAGTGATTTTAATGCAAAGCTAATTTGCATAGTGAAAAATGTGCCAAATTTTCTCAACATATGCCACCTCCTCAGCCTGTTCACTGATGACTTTGAAAGTCCAGCTGATGGAGACTTCTGTATTATTGGTTTAAGATACACGGGTGACAGGCCTAAGACATGACTGCTGTTTGGTATACTCAGTGACATAGATGTTAACCCCAGAGCGTGCCACAAGCTGGTCGGCTTTCTTCGTGGCCAGCCTGTTCGTAGGAAAAGGGACCCTGAGCCCAAATAGAATTGCATGGGTGTCCTGAGAGAGGGGACTTGACGCAGTTGGTGGCTTGGATGTTAGCCCCAGGTGGTTTTCTGGCCTTCGGACAGGATACTTTGCCATTTCTGGGCCTCCACTTCCCCATCGGTACCCGGATGGTGGCCGAGGTCCCTCCCAGTCCCCAGATGCTCAGGCTGCCCCCCTGCTGGCCCTGCCGGGGTGTTGGTGCTATCCGCTGCCTCGGATACCAAATCGGGTCATCCCCAGTGCCTGCCCTGCAGGGGCTTGCCGGCGGCCTTCTGGCGCAGGCTGCTCTTTCCCCAGTGTCAGGGACCTGGTTACTGTCCTGTGTCGCATTTTCTGCACGTAGCTGCACGTGCGTGCCCCTTGATGTCTCTGGAAATTTGCATTTAGTAGATGGTTGGGAGCCTTTGTGATAATGTCCATTGGCGACTCCCCTGCCAGCGTCTTTGGAACCCTGACTCCGTGACCATGCCGTGGGGAAAGACTGTAAAGCGGGTGGCTCTCCGCTGGCACGGGGTGCGTGAGGCTGCCTCGCCCTGTCACTGGCTCTGTGCGTCCTCCTCTCTCCTGTCGTGTTTTGCTCAATAAATTAATAAAACACTATAGCGTTTCCCTGTGTTTCTTTTTCTCCTGCATTCAGTTGCCGATTTGTGAGCACCTGCCGGGGGCTGATGGGATCGAGGCTCTGGGGACACACGTGTCAGGGAGGCCCCGCCCTCGGTCCCCACTGTCCCACGTGGCCTGGGTACCTTCCTGTGAGGATTGAGGAGTTCAGGGTTTTGCCGAGTGTCGCAAGCTAATTTTTAAGTTGGTATACATATTATTTGAGGCGAGGTCTTGCTTTGTCATGCAGAGCTGGTCCTGAATTCACTGTAGCCCAGGCTGCCTTGAAACTCTTGGCAGTCTGCCTGCCTCAGCCTCCCCAGTGCTGGGCTGCCGGGCGCAGCTGCCATGACTACCCCTCAGAACCCTCCCGCTGAGCTCCCTGCCCCCGGCCCCGCTGCAGACACACTCAGCCCGTCCTTCCCTCTACGCTCTGGAGCAGTTCTGGAATTTCTCTGCATGTGTGCCTACATGGACTGTCATGGCTACCTTGATGTCCTGAACCCATTAAAAACATTAAGGCTAGAGGAATAGCACAGCAGTTCGAGCACTTACCTAGCAAGCACATGGCCCCGAGTTTGATTCACCAGCATCAGATAAGCCTGGCGTGATGGCACAGACCTGTCATTCTTGCACTGGGGAGACTGAGGCAGGATTGCTGTGAGTTTGAGGCTGGCTTGGGCTGCATGGTGAGTTCGGGACCAGCCTGGACTACGAGACCTTGTCTCAAAAAACAAACCAAAACACCGTTAACCTTTGATGGTCATTTTGGCTTTGAGGAAGAGCCAGAAGTCACATGGTGCCAGGTCAGGTAACAGGGCGAGGACATGCCATGTTTTTATGAGCTGCCTTTCTGTTGGTAAAGCTGGGCTCGGTGGCACAGGCCTCCCGGCCCTTGAGGCGGCTGGAGCAGGAGGATCACAAATTTGAGCCCAGCTGGGTAACTTAAACTATCTCAAAATTAAAAGTGAAAATGGATTTGAAATGTAGTTGGCATTATGGCTCAGGGCTCTATCCCCAGCACCACAAAAATAATAAATAGAAGTCAATGAAGAGTACCACTGATTTCTATCCCTGGAGAGCCACTTCCCATGCCCCTGACTGTGGGGACAAACGACACGTGAAAAGGCCTTAGGCTTGAGTCCCCCAGTGGGGATTCCCCACAGGTGCAGGGAGAGGGGCAGTGTCTTCCAGAAAGGACAGAGTGTGCCTCTCTGGGTGGGCCCTGACCTCTGAGCCCAGCTCGCTAGACAGAGCCCTGCCTCCGAGAAACACTGCTTAACACATGTTCACCGGAGGTGGGGCCAGGGGACATACCAGGGTCCCTCAGCCCTGCCTGGACAAAGAGGAGGTAGGCAGCAGCTTCCAAGTGCTTTCCCGGCCCTAACCCGATTGCAGAAACATCCGGGACTCTGGAGGACAGCTGCCCTGGGGTGGTCGGTGGCGTGGGACAGGAGTGAGTTCTTAGCCGGGTCTGGTGACAGGCCTGTCATCCCAGCACTCTGAGAGGCTGAGGCGGGAGGGTCACAAGTCAGCCCAGTCTGGACAACTGAGTGATTTAGTGAGACCCTGTATCAAAATAGAAAATTTAAAAATAAGTAATTATGGCTGAGCAGACAGCTCAGGACAAAGGCCCTGGGTTCGATCCCTGGGTCTACCCGCACCAAAATAAAAGCCTTTTCCTGGGGCCTGCTCCAGAGACAACCTCTTCTGAACTTGCCCCCCTGTCTCTCTCTGTGCCCACGTCCATCCTGTGGCTGACGGCTCTGACCCAGGGGCATGGCTGGGCCCTCCTCGACTCCGGCTGCCCTGGCACATCCTTGGCTGGTTCTCCTGTCACAGCAGGCCTGCTGCCCCCGCCTCATGGCTGGGAGGGGCCTGGAAGAGGTGCTTGGCTCCCCAAGTCCTGTTTCCTAAGGGAGTTTCCCAACCCCCCAGAGGCCGCTTCTGTGTACAGCAGCCCTGGGGCACCCTGAGTGAGTCGCCCCAGGATCCCATCACTTCTGCATCAATTTTTAGGAAATTTTGCTTTGCATGTGCAGCCCGAGTAGAGCCAAAGTGCTAAGGACGCTGTGTGGTGAGAGTCCTGCTTCGGTGACCGGTCACGGCTGTCCCAGGTGCGCAGCGCTCCGCACAAAGGGCCAGAAGTGAGGTGTTTCATAGGCTGCCCTCGGAATATTGCACGGCCAGGCACAGCAGTGCACGCCTGTGATCGTAGCTACTCGGGAGGCTGAGGCAGGAGGATTGCAAGTTTGAGGCCAACTTGGGCAACTTAGGGAGATTCTGTGTCAAAAGTCAGAAAGGCCTGAGGGTGGAACTCAGTGTTGGAGCGCTGCTGGGCTCAGGAAAACACAGCGCTGCGTCCTCCGCCGCCTTCCACTTCGAGTCTGCTACCATGTAACTTCTGGCTCTTCCCCAGAGTCAAAATGGCCATGAGTGGTCAGTGGTTGGCATCGATTTGGGACGTGGAGGTAGTCAGGACAGTAAAGCTAAAGGTCCTCAGGGAAGAGGACTCCAGAGCTGCTTCACAGGCACTGGGAGCCTGGGTCCCACATTACCCAGGGAGGAGCTCGTGGCCAGGTGTCTTTGGAATAAATTTTTTAAAAACTGGCAACATTCACTGCACGTTGCAGCCACACCTTGGACACCAGCAGAAATTGTTGTTAAATGAGGAAAATCGGTCGAGAAAGGGACCCTGAAGGACCCACAGACCGCGGTTCTCCCAGGACCCCCGCTTCCGAATTTCATCTTGAAATGTTTTCCCACGGCCAAGGCAATGTTACGTTTGTCCTAAGTGATTTTTTTAGAGCTGAGGTGGCGCGTTCCAGAGCCAGGCCTGGGGACCGGAGGCCGCAGTGACCTGGGCACTTTGTTCTTCCATTTGATCCCCACAGCTACTTAAAGGAAAGCAGAAGGGACCTGACCCTGCTCCAGAAATGGGGAAACTGAGGCTCGGGGAAGTCGAGCCATGCTAGGTCCTATAACTAAAAAATACAAATTCAGCTTCCTCACCCCATCAGCCAGATGCTACTACCCATGGACTAGCTCCAGGTCAACGTGGCTTGAAGCTGGATTAAGAAATTGATAATATCTTTGGAAATTTTAAAGTAGCCAAGTAAAGTAAGGTAAGCAAAAAATCCTCATTAGGAATGAAGAGTGTGATGGAAGGTCGGTGTGGTGACCACACCTGTGACCCTGGCTCCTCAGAAGGCTGAGGCAGGAGGATCATGAGGCCACGAGGCTGACCTCCCGGGCAACGTATCACGTTCTCATTTCAAAATAATATAAAAGGGCTGAGGGTGAGGGACAGTGGTGGGCGCCTGCCTGGGATGTGGGAGGGCCTGCACCAGGCATGTGTGACTGTCCTGTTGGGGACCTTAATTGTCTAAGTTACTTTTTCGTTGCTGTGACTCAGTACCTGACACGCACGAGTTTAAGAAAGGAAAGGTTTATTTTAGCTCACAGTTTCAGAAGGTCACAGTCCATTCAGGGGCAGCCAGCAGCAATTGAAGTACGTGGCAGAGAGAGAGGTAGAGGCAGCTTCTCAGGACATCACAAACAGACAGGCAAGTGAGACTCATTGAGACTAGTCCAAGTCCCAGTCTTAGTCTCTCCTGCATCTGGGTATTGAAGGTGTGGCCACTACACATCCTTAGTCTTAACTCACACGCCTTTAGTCTTAAGTCACATGCCTTTAGTCTTAACTCACACGCCTTTAGTCTTAACTGCCACGCCCCTAATCCCAACAACTGCAATCCACCCCTCCAGGCCAGACCCCAATCCACCAATATTACATGGCTTCATAGACAATCCATAACATTAAAATACATGAGACTTTTGGGGGACACTCCAGATCCTTATCACAACATTAATAAACAGTAGTGTGTTCTGGGCACCGAGTGTGACAAGGTTCTAGAGTTTGTGTTCTTTGAGGATGTTGGGGATTGAACCTAGGGTCTCATGCATGCTGGGCACAGGCTCTCCCTGCCTCTGAGCTACGTCCTTGGCCCTAGTAGCCTGGATCACAGGCCTGTCCCACTGCCTCTGACCTAGGATAAAGTTTAACGCATAAATGAGGTACAGTCAGAGATTAACGACAGTAACTAATAAAACAGGATCATTGTAACGGTATATAATAAAAAAAATGCAGCTTTCTAGAACTTTCCATTTGAATGTTTCCTGACCTGCGTTGTTAGGAGTCACGGACCTTGAGGTGTGAACCCTTGACTAAGAGGGGCTGCTGTGCCTGACAACCAGGAAGCTGAGGTCCCGGGCTGGTGGCCGTGATTTGCCGTGTGACCTTAGGACATTGGGACCTCTAGTTTGGTCTCTTTGTCTGTTAAAAAGGATTTAGATGAACTAACTTTTTATTTTTTTAATGTGTGTGGTGCTGGGAACTGAACCCAGGGCTTTGCCCAGGCCCAGCAAATGAAATTCTGTAGAAATCTGAGAAGGGCGGACAACTCATGTTCAGTTTTTTCTTTCTTTCTTTCTTTCTTTCTTTCTTTCTTTCTTTCTTTCTTTCTTTCTTCTCTCTCTCTCTCTCTCTCTCTCTCTTTCTCTCTCTCTCTCTCTCTCTCTCGCTATCTCCACCCAAAGTCATTTCACATTTTCCTCCTTGAACATCAGTGGACCCAAATGGAGTCAGAGATGTTGATGTGAGTTTCCTGTGTATAATTTTAGGTATTTAAAAGATATTGAAAGAATCACTTCCTGATACTTCAGCCTCTGAGTTTTCAGGCAGGTCAGGAAAGAATTTTCAAGGAAACAATATATTGTAGGAAGGCATTTTAAATATTGGCTATTCATTAGGCAAACAAAGCTCTTCAAACTAAAGTCTCACCAGGCCTTCTGGGTTTGTAAAACATACCACACAAGGAAATCAGCCCATTCAAATATTAAGTGTAAGTGAGAGGACCTTTGGTATTTAGAAGCAGGACAAGGAGAAATGGGATTATTTGTTGAATTTGCACTAGGAGTGAAGCAGCTCCTATCAGAATGGGGGTAGAGCCAGGTGTGGTGGTGCAGGTGTGGTGGTGCAAGATGATAATCTTAGCTCTGGGGAAACTGAGGCGGAGGATCATGGGTTGAGGCCAGCCTGGGCTACACAGTGAGATCTCAAAAAAAAAAAAAAAATAGGAAAGAAGGGAGACATAGCTGTGGGAGGTATAGCTCCTGGACGAACTCAGAAGAGAGACAAAACGCTCTCAGACTAGCTAGGATGGGCATGAGGAGGTGGGAAGAAAGACCAATTGTTATGCAATGTGCTGTGATAAACCACCCTGCCTGGATGTCAGAGTTTTACAGAGGAGCAAAAGTATCAGGTGGGCTTTCAAGGTTGAATAGGAGTTCTTTTGTTGGTAAAGAATAAGGCAAAGATAATTGGAGCAGTGTAAAGGATTTGCGCCAAAGCCCTAGGTTCTCTGCCAGTGTGGTGGTGGGTCCCAGCACTCTATGAGGCTGATGCAGGGAGATCACAAGGCTTAGTCCAGCCTGGGCAAATTAGCAAAAGGCCTAGGAATATATGTAGTGCGGTGTGAAGGGCCCGGCTGGGTTCTATTCCAGCACTGGAAAAAAAAAAAAAACATTTTAACTAAATGAAGTCCTTGGAGAGGCGGAATTGGACCCTCCTGCTGTGCTTGGGTCTGGGCTGTGCCGCTTCCCGGGGGTTTCCTCTTTTACTTGGATCGCTGTCTTATTAACAAATGTAGAATAAAAATTATGTAGAAAACACACACGTAGACACTGGAGAGAATAACCCACCTTCAGACAGGTAGGTGTTCTTAAGCTACCTGCATAAAGTGCTCCCAGGAGCCAAACTCTGGGCTTCCTTTTCCCATTCTTAGTGTGCACTGGTTGTGCAAAGGCCCAGGCATCACTGTGGCCCCTCCCTGCAGGCCAACAGCGCATGTTAGCCACCCCCCTCCCTGGGGACCCCAGTACCACGCGTTCGAGGGCTTCCAGCAGGTAGGTGGATTTTGATCCTATTCGTGCCCTGTGTGCTTCTGACACAGTGCTTATTTTTATCTTATTTATTTTGTGTGGCTGTGAGGATCCGGCACTGCACATGAGCTACATCCCGGTTTATTTATCTGTTTTCCCTTTTTTATTTGAGACAATCTCGTCAAGTTGCCAGGTTGCCCAATGTGGGCTTGACCTTCCTACCTTAGCCTCCAATGCTGGGATGACAGGCCTAGCTCTGCTGTCACTAGTATGACCCTGTGTTATCCCACCCTGTTACTGGAGAAGTGAGTGCAGCTGGGAGAAGTGGCTTTGTCAAGCTCTAGGGGGGCCCCCGGGCTCCCCCAGCCCCTGCTCACCCCCCTTATCCATTGCCAGCAGGTCCTTCCTGGCTACAAAAGAAGCCAGGTGACATCAGAAGACGTCTCCACCCAGGAGAGACATTTCTTGCTTAGCAGTAATTTCCGTGTCCATGACCCAGTGACAATATGGTGACAGAATCCTGTGTGATGTGACCAGCTTGGAGTTCCTCTGTGTAACTCCATTCTCCAGCTGCTACTTCCACAGAAGATGTTCTGGTAAAAGCCCACACTCCCAGTCCCGGGCGGAGGCAGGCAGGCAGCCAACAAGGGACCTTGGGCTTCTCTTTGTCTCTCCTAGTCCCACTTATCTCCCAGTAGAAGATTAGATTCAATTAGTTTCCGGGGGTGGGGGGTGGCGGGTGAGAGCAGGCTCTCAGTTGCAGAGGACAGCTGGAATGCAGGGCCAAAGAACCTGTCCCCTTCCAGTGCCTCCTTGCCTTAGGAACCTGGAGACCAGGGTAGGGCAATAGCGCAGTGGGTAGAGCACTTGCCCAGCAAGTGGGAGGCCCTGAGTTCAATTCCCCAGCATCACAAAAGCCACGTGGGGTGGTGCACACCTGGAGTCCCAGCACTCAGGAGGCTGAGGCAGGAGGATTGCTGTGAGTTTGAGGCCAGCCTGGGCTCCATACTGAGTTCAGGACCGGTTAGACTACAGAGCGAAAACTTGGGGCTGGCTTTTAACCTCTGCGAGTCCTAGTCCTTCAGCAAAGAAATCGGTGAATTAGTAAATAGGAAATCATGCTGTGAATCAGAAAGCACTAGTGGATAAGAAGGCTAGGGACCCCACCCTGTCCCTGCCAGGATCTGCCATGTGCCTGGCCCTGAGCGGGACCCTTGGTGGAACAGTAATAGCTCGTCAGCCAGGCTTGCTGGTGCCGGCCCATCATCCCAGCACCCTAGAAGGCTGAGGCAGGAGGATCACAAGTTTGAGCCCAGCCTGGGCGACTTAGCAACCAGACCCTGTCTCAAGATACAAATTAAACAGAAACAAGAGCAACCACCCTGCTCATCTTCTGCTCCCCGGTGCCCAGCCTGGTGCCGTCCCACGATCTCTCTCCCTCTCTCCTGGGAATTGAACCCAGGACTTCTGCACTGAGCTACATTCCTGGGACATTTATACTTTATATTTTTGATTCAAAGTGTTGCTACATATGACTGCCCAGCCTGCTGGAACTTGTGATCCTTCTCCCTCAGCCTCCAGAGTGCTGGGATTACAGGCCTGTGCTACCACACCCACTCAGAGGCAGGAGCCCTTCTGTCTGTGGACCCACCCCATTTTTTGGTTCCTGTAACGTGTGCAATAGATTCTTTTGGTAAAGATATAAATTCTGCCTCAGTGGCAGCTGGCCCGGTACCTCGTTCCCAGGCGTTGCTGCCACCTGTGCGCACAGCCTGCATTCCTCAGCTCCCTGAGGGCTGACATCATCACCGTGAGAACACGGTCTGCCCTCCACCCGACCCGGGACCTGCCACAACTGGGTCTGCCAATGATCCACAGCTGGGGACTGCTGGGAAATCACCCTCTGTTCCTTCACCTGCTCTGGTAATGACAGGCACCTGAAGAAACGCAAGCACGAGCCTTTGCCCGCTGCCCTTCGTCGCAGAGAGGTAGGCTTGGGAGTTTTGTTTTGTTTTGTTTTGTTTTTTGAGGCATTATCTCTCTCTGCAGTCCGGGCTAGTCCTGAACTGTGTAGCACAGGCTGGCCTTGAACTCCTGACAATCCTCTTGCCTCAGCCTCCTGATTGCTGGGATTATAGGTGTGTAGCACCGTGCCCAGCTTATTTTTTATGTGGTACTGGAGGACTGAACCCAAGGCTTTGCCCATGCTAGGCAAGTGCTGTAACCACTGTGTGCTGTGCCTCCGGTCCCTTATTTCTTTATTTTTTTGTTTTGTAGTTCTACAGATTCAACCAAGGGTCTTTTCACTGAGCTACACTCCTAACCCCTGTTTATTTTTGATTTTGAGACAGAGTTGCTAAGTCACTAAGTTGCTCAGGCTGAGCTCAGTTTTACCATCCTCCTGCCTCAGCCTCCCAGAATGCTGGGATTAGAATCTTGTGCTACCAGATTTGGCTGCTTCTTCTTCTTCTTCTTCTCTCTTTTTCTCTCTTTTTCTGTAATATTTTGAGACAGAGTCTCGCTCAGTCACCAAATTGACCAGGCTGGGCTGAAATTCATGATCCTCCTGCCGCAGCCTCCTGGAGTGCTGGAATTACAGATGCATTCCAGCCCCAGCCAGCTAGCTGTTTTTACGTGGCTTACTATAATGGAAAAGCCTGGCTGGAAGCTGAGCCCACTTCCTCCCACCCTCCCCATCACCCAGGGGTGCTGCTACATACACCCAAGCTCATGGTGTGCTGTGGACCTGGAAGGCCCCAAAGCCTCGTGTACGTGGGAACTGGATCAAGGGGTTCGCCCATGCCTGATTTCCTGTGGCGTCAGAAGGTGGGACCTGGTCAGAAGGGGTGGATCACGGACACATGGCTGGAAGGACATCTTTCTTTTTACTCAAGAATTATTCTTTTTATTGGTATGTATTTACAAAGCATAATAATGACTCTGAAGTTGAGGCCCCTTCGTCACTTCTCCTTTTCTTTCCCCTTCCCACCTTCTCAGACCCCACCCTCTTCTCTAAAATCTGGCTCCCTGTCCCTTCCATCTCCCTTCCTCGGCCTTACTGGGTTTCCTTTACCCTTTTTTCCAGGATGTATGTGGCTACGAGGCAGGAAACAGCTCAGGGTGGCCTCCGCAGGGATGTGTGAAGACCAGCCCCCCACACCCCTGCAAGCACCTGCTCTCCTAAGCCCTGCCCACCAGCCACTGTGCCAGGTAATTATCAAGTGCTTTTTCCAGCTCCCCAGCACTCTGGGAAGCTGAGGCAGAAGAGGGTGGTACAGGCCGGCCCCCCCCCCCCAACCCCCCAGCACTCTATGAGGCCGAAGCAGGAAGAGTGCTAGTTTGAGCCCTGCCTGAGTAATTTATGAGAGTCTATCTCAGAAAGCCAAAGAGGCTGAGGATGTATGTAGCTCAGTGCAAAAGCTCTGGGTTCTAGCCTCAGGACCACCACTGCCACCACCAAAAAAACAAAAACAAAAAACCCCAAGTGCATAAAGAGGACACTCTAGAATATCATGGAATGCCCTTCACTGCCAGGGCCAAATCCCCATCAGCGGGGTCACCTATCCTCTCCCGCCAGAGGCACAGTGACAGCGCTCCCGGGGCAGGTTGTGCGCTCAGACCTCCATGTGCCAGTGCACATCAATGCTGCTGCCCTCTGAGGGCCCTCTCTGCAGCTGGTGAAACTCAGCTTTTAAAACCCAAAATAAATGACCCTTTTTTCCTGTGAAGAGCTCCACTCCCTTCGTTGGTAGTTCTAGGAAACCATCCCCACCCCCACACGTTTTATGTAAGGCTTTCCTGTAGCACAAACATCACTGAACTGTTACTTGCCTCGATGACTTTGCAAGTTCAGCCGCCAACTGTGGCTTCCCCCACCCGGGCCCCGTCTCTGGTGCCCGCTTTCTGCACCGGGCACACAGCAGGCCTTCAGCCAACTGCTATTCAGGTTCAAAGAGGAAGGGACAGACGTAATCAGGGACAAAAGACGTCATGGTTCCATACCAGTTTATTATAGGTATTGTTTCGAAAAAATTTATAGCATAAATAACTTTCATGTCATAAAATAACTTAGTACAATTTATAATAAAACTTTTGAGAATTTTAACATCTCATCAAAATACAATAAAATATGATTTTAAAAATATGAGTAACCCTTTGGCTTTTGTCTTACTTTGAGGGCAGAGAAACCCAAAAACTGCCGCCACATGTTTTAAAACTCCAACAAGGTATATTTGGTTTGCTTCACGGTAACTCAGCCATCCTAAATTAATACATCCCTTCCTGCATGGTCTAGTGTTGATTTTAACATTGTGTTCCTTTTGACTTGCATTTCCGGTTTTGACACAGCATTGTCCTTCTTCCTCACCTCTGTCCACCTGCAAAGTCACCTAGCACATCCAGGCCCTCGGACGTGGCGCTGAACTTGCTCAGCCACATCAGTGTCCTTATCCTGCGTCAGTGGGGGGGGGCTCCTTGAGTCAGTCGGTACAAGGGGATTCAAAGCTTCAGTGCCAACTCGCTCCGGTTCTCTAGGCTGAGACGTCATCACCGTTCGGGCAGGTTAATCACGGGGACCCACTGATCCATGTAGCGACTTTCCCGGCAGAAACAAATCAGTTGACTCAAGGCGGGGTCCTTCCATTGTGACGCGTGTGGATTCTGGAAACGAGCACAAAGGACAAAGGTTCACTTCCCGTAAAAAGAAGTCAGCGTTCCGGCGGGCACTGGTGGGAAGACCCAGGTTCCAGCCCGGGCTGGGCAACTTGGTGAGAAACTGCCTCAAACGATTAAACTCCCTCAAACGATTTAAAAAAAAGTGTTTGGGGGATGTCGCCCTCAGGGTGAAAGCATTGTGTTGTAACCCCAGGACCGCAAATAAATAAGAAATCAGCACTTGGCAGGACTTAGAAAGCCATCCACATTCTACATATCTGGGTTTTTGTGACACAGAGACAATTTATGAGAGCACAGAATAAAACATGTTCTAGGTAGCGGGTTTCCTGCAACCTTGCAAAAACTCTGCAAAGCCAGACCACATGAGTGCCAGATGTTCGAACACCTGGTCAGTTTCACGTGAAAGCAGCGTGAGTGGTTGCCGAGAGCCAGGGGCTGTGGGGTGCAGTGTGCAGGGTGAGATAAGGACTGCAAAGCGCCCGCCCCCAAATGCTTAACTCGGGGGCGGCCTTTTTCGGGACAGAAAAAATTATCCGGCTGCCATTTGTCAAAAAAGGAGTAAATTCAGAAGACAAAAGCCTGCGCCTTTATCTCTGAACTGACATTACCCACGGAAGGCTGTTGTCAGGTCGGGGGAGGGGGGAGGCCTTCAGAAAAAAAAAAACATGCAAGGTTGCAAAGGGGGAAAAATTCCACTCTCGCCTCTTAATGGATTTCTAGGGAATTAATAAGGCCCGTCTCCTACACCCTGGCTCGCTATTTTTAGCCCTGACTGGCAGAGAGCAAGCTGTCTTCTTAATGAGGGGTGAGCCAGGAATTTATTTGGCTCTATCTAATCTGCCCTGCTAAAGGAATTAGTCACGCGAGCCAGGGCAGAGGTGGGCAGGGAGTAGCTGCCTGCTGACTCACAGGGAACTCTTCCGCTGCTGGCGGCCACCGGCGTGCTCAGACATGTTCCCTACCGGAGAAAATCCCGGTGATGAAACCACCGGCTCTCGGTTGAAAGTCCGCCACCTGCCCCCTCCCCACCCCGAGACTGGGATCGTGCCCAGGGCCCTTAGACCGAGCTACACCCCCAGCTCCTTTTCTTATCTCTCTCTCTTTCTTTCTTTTCTTTTTCTTTTCTTTTCTTTTTTTTTTTTTGAGACAGAGTGTCACTAAGTTGCTAAACTGCCCGGACTGGGCTTGAATGCAAAGCGATTCTCCTGCCTCAGTCTCCCAGGTGCTAGGATGCCAGGCGTGCACTCTTTGGAGCCGGGGCAAAGGCGGCTGCTGGGTGGACCCCACCCCTGAGCCCGGTGTGCGGCGCCCCTCGGCCTGCCGGGCCCCCTCCTCACCGTCACCAGCACGCAGTGCAGGTCCGGGCGCTGCGCGGCGCCCTCGCTGGCCGCCGCCGCCGGGGAGGCCTCGGGCTCCGGCAGCAGCAGCTCGGCCAGCCGGCCCGGGTTGCTGACGCGCAGGATGTTGATGTCGTTCTCGCAGCAGAAGGCCCGGATCAGGGTGAAGTGGATCTGCAGGGCCACGTCCCTGTCGTCGTCCTCGTCCGCCGCCAGCAGGCACAGCACCACGTTATCCGGGTCGCTGCGGGCACAGCGCGGGACCCGTGAGTGCCCAGGGCGCGGGCCGCCCCTCCCCAGGCGGGGGCCGAGGGGGCTGCAGAGGCGCACCCCGACGGCGACCTCGGGGGGCCGGGGCATGGAGGGGGCTCCCACTTACACGTTGAGCAGCTTGGCCGCCTCGTACACGCCGACCGTGATGGTGCGCTGACTCAGGGCTTTGCTGAGCACTTCCGCCAGGGCGTCCCCCACCTTGTCCATCCTGCGGGCGGGGAGACGCGCGGGGCACGGATCAGCCCGGGCACGCTGCAGGTCGTCACCCTCCCCAGGCCGGCCACCACCACGCTCCGCGACACCCTGCAAGCCTGGACGCCGAGGTCCCGCGGAACCCCGCGAGGGACCCTCCTCGGGGCCACCGGGACGTAGCGAGCTCTGGAGGTGTCCCCGCGAACTCCGCTCCTTGGCCCCCGCAGAGCTGGCGTGGCCCGGCTGCGCACTCACCTTTCGGTCTTCTGCTCCCCAGCCGAGAATTCCTCCAGAGTCATATTGCAGCTGCGGGTGCCACCCCGAGAGAGCGCGCGGCGTCCGGGCTGCGGCTGCACCTGCCCTGGGCGCTGGCCGCCAGGTGCCGCGCGCCGCGCTCCGGCCGGCGCCGTCCGTCCGCCCCGCGTGCCCCGCCGCCGCCGCCGCGCCGTTCCCGGCTCCCGCCCGAACCGTGTCTCGCCGGGAGCGACGACACTTCGCCCGTAGCTGCCTCCCAGCCACTGAGGACAAAGGGCCCGGCTCGCCCGAGTTATTCGGCTTCCTCTCGGCCAACCACGGCCAGTCTCATTTGCATGCGGCGTGGCCATTGGGCTGTGCAAACAAGTTGCTTCGGCAATTTGACCCCAGCGCCCGGAGCCAGGCAGAGAAGAGTGGAAAGGAAGAAGCTACTGGAGGCGGGCGGGAGTGGGAGGAGGCGGCGCCTACGCCCGGAGGCGGGGTCTCGCGTCGGTGGGCGGGGCACCTGGACGGAGGGCTCCGGAGAGGCTGTGGGAGTCTCGGGTTTGGGCTGAAACCGCCCTCCAATTAATTGTGTTTCCAGTTGGTGCACATTTTGTTTTTTTACTATCGTTTCGTGTCTTCTGTTCTAAGGGGTTGCTGTTAAAATCTATTTCCAAGGTAAATGCACCCAAGTCTGGTAATTATTAGTAAGCAGGTTACATAAAAGAAAAAAAAGTTTGTCCAGACCTCCCGGGCAAAGTTTACCTCGGAGCTGTTGTTTACGTAAGTCTAGGCAAAGCTGCTTATTAGCAGTAGTATTATTTCGGTGCCCTGATGGCTGGTTTGATTTATTTTTGGAAGGTTGCAAGGGTTGGAAGCTCAAAAAAGAAAAACCAACACGTTTGTGTCTAGCGATGGCCGGGAACCAAGTTGGGATGTTTTCCACTGTAAGCAGAAAATCTTCCCACCCGCCCGGTTTAACTCTGGCAACCCGGAGCTGTGTCCCCCTGGGGAGCTGGTGACCACGTGGGTGGCTCCAGGCCTGACAACCCAGATGCATCTTTCTCAGCGCCCTCCCTGCAGAAGGGGCCACTTGCACAGAGCAGCTGCGACACGGTGTTCGGACACCCGCACCAGCCTGCCCCATGTCTGCAAAAATGCCCTGGTGCTGAGCGTCCTCTCGGGAGGCCACAGAGTGTGTGACTGCCTTCCTCAGAAGCCCAGGGTCTCGGGATGAATTATTGATACTCCGTGCTGACTCCCCAGGCATAGCTGTAGGATGATTCGGTCATACTCTTCAGTGTCACCTTGAAGATAATGCCGGCTTCTAGGAGGTGGAAGGCAAATCTTTGTGGATTAGTAAAAAACACAGGCCTGGAAGCTCAGCCTTCTGGGAGGCCGATGCAAGAGGATCGCAAGGTCAAGCCCAGCCAGGACAATTAAGCAACTTTGCAGGATCCTGTCTAGAAATCAGAAATAAAGATGGGCAAGGTATTGCAGCTCAGTGTGAACACGCTGGACTCAGTTCCTACTTACACACGAGCACACACACACACACACACACACACACAGAGTGCCTCTGGTCTAATTGCTGTGGCCAAGCTGGCCCTGGATTTTGGGATAGAATAGTATTCACTGTCATCAGCTAGCTATGCTGAAAGTCCCATGACTCTGGTCATCTGATGGAAGCCGTAGAACAGAACCCCTGTGTTGTTGACACCATTTCAAATGAAAGTCAGCCTTAATCGTGCCTCACCCGAGTCAACTACAGGCAGGAAAAATGTGATCTGCGGTGGGGAAAAGATAGGCTCAGTCCATCCCGCACTAGGAAATCACCCTGCGTGCTCCAGCCGGCCTCTCGAGAAAGTTGTTTGCTAATGGCGCTGAGAGTTTTCTCTGAGGGATTGCCTAAGCCTGCTGTGCTCACAGCGCCCGTGGGTCACACTCTTACTCAGGTAAGTTACAGCATGTGCCTCACTGCCAGTGGACAGAGCATGGCTCACTTCCAAGTGGGGCCTGGTGTCTGCACGGAGGAACTGCACCCGCTGCTGTGGGTAGGTGGCAGTTCTCCATTAGAGATTGTTTTTCCTGGCGGGAGTTGGTGTCCCACAGTCAGTCAGGGGCCACTGCAACGGTTGGCTTTATAATCAATACGATAACTGAACTATGTAGAATCATTTTATAACTGCTTCAAGGAGACAGGTACGGTGGCACCTGAAATCCCCTGGGAGGCTGAGGCAGGGCGTAGCAAGCCTGAGCCCAGCCTGAGTAACTTAGTGACTTAGCAAGAACCTGTCACAAAATAAGAAAGAAGAAAGCACGGAGCATGTAGCTCAGTGCAATGGCCCGAGGTTTCATTTCCAGTGCAGAAAGAGAACAAAAAACCGACTCCAGGTAGCCATGGATACTTCAATTATTCAGAGCTAGAGTTACACTGGGATAATATTTGTAAGAAGCCAAGTTGTTATATTTGGAAATCGTATGGAAATATGTACTCAGAATTGGTGAATTATTTTAGCACTGCTCCTTGCTTTGCGTATGAATGTTTCTTTTGAGACTGGGTGTGGTTGTGCACACCTGTAATCCCAGCACTCTGGGAGGCTGAGGCAGGAGAACCACAAGTTCAAGCCTAGCCTGGGCAGCTTAGTGGCATAATAAGGACTTGTCTCAAAAGAAAAATAAAATAAAATTTAAAAAAATAAAATAAAATTTAAATTAAAAAATTTTAAATTTAAAATAAAATTTAATAAAGGCCAAGGGTCAATCCCTACTGGCACACAAAAAACCTTTTTGATATTTTCTTCATTCTTATAATATATATATGTATATTACTAGTTTTACAATGCAGAATTATGCTTCTTTCTTGAATTCAATACTCTGCGCTTTAATATCTGAAGAAAATTTTGCTTCTAATTTCAGTATTAGAACTTTGTTCACATTAAAAAATTAAATTTCACTGTGACACATGTGCTTACCACCTTCCTTGAATATTGCCTCATTACACGTATGTCATTGAGAAAAGTCATAAGGTTTGATACATTTTGTTTGCTGGCACCAGTGTGCCGATGTGATTTCCGCAGGGCGGGCCTGTGGCTCTTCCCGAGATCACTCCAGCCCAAGGGTTTTCACCTAAAATTGTCTAAGGAGTAGTACTTCCCTTCAGAGTCAACAGGAAGGTTTAGATTTTCAGACCTTTCAGTGATGGGCAAAATTCTAAGATGGCTTTGCAGAGCTCCTACCCATGGAGCTAACTGGGAAATCCCCTCCCCAGCCAGCCAGGTGGTACAGGCCTGTTGCCCCAGCACCCTGGGAGGCTGAGGCAGGAAAATTGCAACTTTGAGCCAAGTCTGGGGCAACATAGTGACTTTGCCAGATTCTATCTCAAAGCTAAAGAAAAAAAAAAAAAAAAAAAAAAAGGAGGGCTGGGAAATGCAGCTCAGCGCAAAGTCCCTGGGTTTAAACCCTAGAACCACAAAGACAAAACAAAACAAAACAAAACAAAATCCTCCCTCGGGGGTGTACAAACCCATGACTCGTTCACCTGATTTAACCACAGAACAAGCTTGTGGCTCTGGGCTTTCCCAACCCTGTGTTAATTACACAACAATGTAGGCAGGGGAAGCAGGGAGGCTCTGCAGATGTAATTAGGGACCCTCATCCACTGACCCTGATTTGAGGGAAAAGAGATCCACCCAAGCAGATGGGAGGTAAGGCCCTTACAAGAGAGCTGGGCCTTTTCTGAAAAGAAGCAGTGCTGTTTCTTCATTGTTCTTTTGCAAGAAGCAGAGTACAAGCCAGCTCTGGTGGTGCAGGCCTGTCATTCCAGCAGTCTGAGAGGCTGAGGCAGGAGGACCGCAAGTTTGAGGCCAGCTAGTGACTTTGTGAGAATGTCTAAAAATGGGATGGGGATATAACTATAGGTGTCCCAAAAGTTTTATTTTTCCTCTGTCTGAGGACAAAGGACTGTGTGTTGAATTTAGTGCTTGTGTGATTTTTCTCATACCATTCATCTTACTTCAAATATAGGGATAATTAACGAATTATATTTTAAATGTTTTTATATGCATGGTAACCTTTGGATACTCTGTCCAGCTGAAAAGACATGAGTTTTTCTAACAAACAAGCATGCTTAGAAACAGAAGCTCCTTTGGGCTAGAAGAATAGCACAGTGGTTAGAGTACTTGCCTAGCAAGTGCCAAGACCCTGAGTTCAATTCCCCAGTACTGCAAAAGCTGGGTGTGCTGGCGTACACCTGTAATCTCTGTGTTTAGGAGGCTGAGGCAGAAGGACTGCTTTGAATTCAAGGTCAGCTTGGGCTACCCACGAGGTCAGGACCAGCTGGGGCTACTGAGTGAAACCTTTTCCAGAAGTAGCCTCCAGTGGGAAGGCAGTCCAGGCTGCCTGGGTCTGAGCCTCTGAGACAGAGAGGAAAACCCAGGTAAGCCACATCCACATTTCCCAGAGACAGGTATAGTGAGATACTGGTAGATGTGGCTTTAAGCAATAAGTTTATAGTAACTGGTTCCCCACCATCAAGAAATAACACAGGCTGGGCCAGTGATGTTCACCAGTGACCCAGCACTCTGTGAGGCTGAGGCAAAAGGATCTCAAATTTAATCCCAACCTAGAAATTTAGCGACCTGGTGAGTGAGACCCGGTCTCGCAAATGAAACTAAAAACTTGACTGGGATGTAGCTCAGTGTGAGGGCTGTAGGCTTGATCCCCAATACCACAAAAAACTAATGTAATGCCCTTACTGGGCTATGTT
This sequence comes from Ctenodactylus gundi, assembly GCA_004027205.1. Lineage (NCBI taxonomy): Eukaryota > Metazoa > Chordata > Mammalia > Rodentia > Ctenodactylidae > Ctenodactylus > Ctenodactylus gundi. The sequence goes on from PVKB01003013.1 coordinate 142,602, forward strand.
TTTGTGGTTAATGAATCCTTATCCTATGGAAATTCTGCACATCTATGAAGAGATGAGGCCATGACGTGTTAGTTCGGGTTTTGTCCTTGGCACTGGGGACCAAGCCCAGGGCCTTTACCTGGAGCTGTATCCCCAGCCCATTTTTTAATTTTTGATTTTGAAACAGGGTCTCAATAAGTTGTTTAAGTTGCCCACACCGAGCTCAAACTTGCAATCTTCCTGCCTCAGCCTTCCAGAGTGTGGGGATTATAAACCAGTGTCACCTGCCCGGCTCATAGCATGCCGCCCCAGTTGATGGCACTTCATGGCCAGCAGGGCGCAGCCTGTCCGGGTGTCTGATGAAGAGGACTTCACCCCCACACTAAGCTGGAAAGGGTGAGGGGCTGCTCTCTGCAGGTGGGCCAATCGCTGCTGGAGAAGACAGGGCCTGGCTGGTAATCAGCCAGTGGAGTTTGGCCCCGCACACTTCGATTAAGCTCTCAGTCTTCTATCTCCTCACTTTCCTGGTGACCTCATCCGGCTTATGGCCTTAAATATTTATATGCTGATGACTCCCAAATGTGCTTCCAGGGTGATCCGTCATCTCTGCTGACCTCGGGGCGACTCATCACGGGCCAGTGCTGCAAGGGCTCCCCAGAGGCGCCCTCCTCACTGGCCTCCCAAGTCAGCTTCTGTTCTGGGACAATGGCAACTGGCTCTTCCCACGGTTCGGCCTGTATGTCTGTTGCTCTTTGGTCCTTTGTCTCACACCCCACATTCGACAGGTCCTGCCGGTGCTAGCTGAGAACAGGCATCATGCCCTGCCTCGTCACCCTGCAGCCCCCAATGTCCCACAGGGATGCAGGCAAGTGGGTCCCCGGCCTCTTCTTCGTCCCCTCCTACCAGTGTGATGAGTTGGCTCCTCTTCTTACCCAGAGTAAAAGCCAATGTCTTTCCCAATAGAATTTGCTCCTTGTGGTAAAATGCTTCCAAATTTCATGGCAGGGATCATTCACAACCCCCTTTATATGGGTCTGAGTCCCTTTCCTGTCGCCGGGGCTCAAAACCTGACCCCGATCCTCTAACAAGAAGAGATTGGCTCGCAATTGCCAGCAGGTTCTGTCTATGGTCAGCTCAAGGTAGAAAGGGCACTGTGGAAGGTCACGGAAGCAGACAGCTGCTCCCCAGTGGCAGCCAGGAGGCAGCAGGAGCAGGAAGGAGTGGGAACAAGAGCACACTCTCCCAGGCCGCTCCCCCAGGACCCATCCCCAGCCAGACCCCGCCTCCTCATAGCACAATCAGCCATGAAGTTGCCCACGGTCACTGATGAGCACAGGGACCCTGTGATCCAGTCATTTCCACACACAGAAGACTTGGGGACATTTTAGATTTAAACTATAACAGTGTGGAAAAAGCCAATGAAGAGCAGTGAGTTCTATGGACTCTGAATTATATCTCAGCAAAGGTGGTATACACCTCCGATCCTATCCGGCATCACAGTCTGCGGCTATCCCCTGTGTTGGTGTTTCCTCTGCCCCGCCCCCCTCGGTCTGACCTCAGTTCCTTAGTTCCACCTTTTCCCCATATGCAAGGTCCCCCTGTCCACCCTGTTCCTCTCTGCTCCTAGGCCCTGCTGACCCCGAAAGCCCCATGGGTTCTTTTCAAATTATATCACTGACTCCCCTTTCTCTGTTCAACAGAGGGGATTAAAGCCAGGGCCCTTCCACCGAGCTGTATCCCCAGCTCACTTTTAATTTATATTTTGAAGCAGGGTTTCAAGTTGCCCAGCCTCGGCTGAAATTTGCAATCCGCCCTGCCTCAGCGTCCTAGAGTGCTGGGATTACAGGCCTGTGCCACCAGCTCTGTCTCCTGGATTAGGGGCCTTGGGTCACGTTGGTGGGGCAGCCCTTAGCCTGGCTTGTGGGGGAATTTCTACTGTCAAGGTTCAGAGCAGCCTCGCTCTTAGCAGCTCAAGAATGCAGTGCATGGACTGCATTTTGGCTGCCTTTCAGGAACCCTGGGCTCACCACTCCGGCCTAGCACCATGTGGCCAAGTGGCAATTGACCCACATCCTGTTGTTGACTGGCCCAGATCGTGCCATGCGCTCCGGCTCATGCCTGTCAGATGAGGGAGGGAGGCATATTAGTACCTTGGCCACTAAGCAGAAATGCGCCGGCCTTGTGCTTCCTCAGCTGGAGTGTCCCCTGAGCAGCCATCCTCCCTGCCTAAAACAGCCTCACCTTCACATGGCTCATGCCCATACCCCCCCCAACCCACAAACGCACGCATGCGTGCACACGTGCATGCATACACACACATTTCACTCACCAGGAAATATATTTCAGGAATTAAAAACACAGGAGCTGGGGTGTAGCTCAGAGGTTAGAGCATTTGTCTAGTATGTGTCAGGCCCTGGGTTCAATTCCCCAGTGCCGCATGCAAAAATTAACTGGGTGAGGTGGCCCACACCTGTAACCTCCGTATTCCAGAGGCTGAGAAGAATTGTCATGACTTCAAGGCCAGCCTGGGCTACGTAGTAAGCTCAAGACCAGAGCAAGACCTAGTCTCAAAAAAGAAAAGAAATTATCTCTGCTTAGATACTGAATTTCAAAACTTTCAACCTGTCTCTTCCAACTGGTTGAGATCGTTATGGCAGCTTTATTAACCTCAGTGCTCAGTGCTGTGTCTGTTTCCCAAATGCTCCTGGCTGTGGGTCAGCATGGTTGATCCGATAACCAGGTCACACCTGGGAGCTAGCGGGAACTCTCCCGTCGGGGAAGCAGCCACAACAGATGGCCAAACGACAGAAAGCCAGGCGGGGCCGTGCTTCCGGGCCATCTGAACAGAGTTTGGTTAATCTGGCTTGCCTCTAATTATCCCTTGCAACGGGCCCCTCGCCCCATCTTGTAAGTTTGTGTTTATACCTTTTGTGTGAACTATGAAAACAAGTCCATCTGTGACCCCAAGCTGTCCTCACCCTGCAGCCAGCTCCCAGGTGCCCGCGGTTGGGTTTTCTGGTGCTCTGTGATTCCACTTTTTCTCAGGTTCCTTGCTGCAATCCGTGCCATGGCCACCTCCCTTTGTTCTTTTCCACGTTCTCATCCTTGAAATGACTTCCTCACAATGCAGGACACTGATTAGCAGCACTTCACAAAAATCAGAGTTTCAAATTGTTAGTCCTTGTGCTAACGTTGGGGGGAGATTCCAGATTCAAACCACAGCAGGATCAAACCCAGGGCCTTTGCCCTGAGCCACTTTATTTCGTATTTTAAGATAGGGTCTTGCTTAGTCACTAAGTTGCCCAGGCTGGGCTTGACTTGCAATCTGCCTGCCTCAGCCTCCAGGAGTGCTAACTTCACAGGCCTGGCTCCAGCCTTCCGCACCTCATAGACCTCCTCTCAAGTAGCTGCAGCTAGCGCGGCCTCAGGGGAGCGTTCAGGAAGCAGACTCCGCAGTCGGGCCGGGCCTGACCCTCGCCGCTGGTCTCTTTCCTGACAAAGGCCGACTCGGGCATTCACTGGGAAGGTTAAATGAGTAATGCGTCCTCACGCTGGTCACTGGCAGTGCGGGACGCACAGTACGTTCCTGAGCGTCCATCAGTCACACGCATTTTCCAATATCCGTTCTAAATTCTTATCTACTTACTGTCTTTGTCGCCTCTAACATGGAGTCATTACTGCTGATGGTAAAATTCCTCGCCTTCCCAGTGCTCCCCTACTGCCGTGGAAATTTTCTTTAATTTTTTTTTTAAACACTGAGAATTGAACGGAGGGCCTCCCCCTGACATACGTCCCTAGAACTTTTAAAATTTATTTTGAGACAGGTCTCACGAAGTTGCCATGCTGCCCAGGCAGGGGTCAAATTGGTGATCCTCCTGCCTCAGCCTCCCAGAGCGCTGGGATGACAGGCCTGTGCCCCCGGCTCAGCTTCCTCTGAGTATTAATGCAGCTGGGTAAAGCCAGGCTGCACGCTGCTTCTCTGCTGAGCCGCACTTGCCCTGTGTGTGCACTGTGGGTCTCCAGCAGCGTGGATAAACGCTGTCTGGCATGTTCCTACGAGCTCAGAACTGGCGTGGGGTCACTCGTGCTCTCCTCCTCTGGGTGGTTTTAAGTAGAGAGCGATGAGCTCCCAACATTCGCTGCAGAATCCCCGGGGTGTTTTCTCTTTCCTGTGAGAGCTTCCTGTGTTTGTGAGTCCTTTCAAATCAGCAACTGCAGCCACAACATCTGGATCCTCCGCTGCTGTAGGGCACATAAATCCAGCGGCGGTGTCCTGTGGATGTCACCGGCGGAGGGAGGTCCAGTAGCAGCTGCTTCGGCTGACGTCAGCGCGGGCTGGTGGGCACCAGATTGGCTCCCAGTGCCAGTAAAGTTCAGCCTTCCCAGTTCCCCACTGGCCCAGCCTCCCTGAGGAGGCCCGGGGACCATTACCCATCTCCCTGTCATCTGATCTCCATCTGGCCTCTGTCACCCAAGCTGCCTTTCATTGTGTGCCAGGCGAGCAAAGTGAAAGACATTTCTCTTCCGCACAGCCTGTGGCTTCCCATCTTCTGCTTGTCTGAGTTTCTGGGCAGCCCGCGTCACTCTGGCCGGTGGCCTTTCTGTGCCATCAGAGGGAAACTGAGGCTTCTCGCCCACGGGTTGGCTTCTCGGCCAACTGGAGGTAGCAGTCGACTTTTTTTGAGGAACTGTTAGAGGTGGGCTGTGGCTTTGTTGACTTCAGATGTTGCGTCTGCAGTTGCATGCCGCCGAGCGCCTGGTGGGAGCAGGCCATGGCCCGGGTGAGCTCATGCTGTGGTGAGCTGCATGAGGCTGCAGGTTCCAACCGGTGAGGAGTGTAATTATGGGCCTCCTCCTGCTGAATTCAAATCTACACAAATTAAACAATAAATGTAAGACTCCCAGGCCATCCTTGGCCTGTGGTAACAGCATCATAATCCCAGGAGGGGGACAGAAGAATGGCTGCTGGGGGGACGCTTGGGGTGTCTGCACCTGCCCAGGTGCTGATGGTAAATGTGGGACCCCAAGGGGTCCCCTGGGGCTGAGGATTCAGCAAGCACCAGTGTTAAGCGCTATTGGGGCTGTTTTTATTTTCCCCATAATTTTTTAATTAGGATGCATTTGTGACACGTCCTAAGCCCACTGGTCTTGGGGAGTTGGGGGTGTACCTGTCGCTCCTTGATCACTGTGACGTCATCCCCTCTCCCACCCTCTCCCACCTGCCCTCTCCCCAGGTCTCCTCCCACCTCCATAAAATCTTCCTGGACGTTTCCGGTCGTCTCTTTTCTGATGCTAGGACATCACTGGCTACATAGTCCCTGGAAACAAACAGGATTCTGATTTCTATGTAGCTTGGCAAATTAGCCCTTTTGGAAAGAACTCTACAGAACCCTTTTGCTAGATTCTTAGAATACTACGTATAAAAAAATAAAAAAAGCACTATACTCATGTGTGTTTGCATGTGTTAAAAAATAGATCAGAGGTCATAGGTCAAAATGTCAGCAACGTTCCTCTTGGAATGAGGGGATCATGGGTCATGTAGATTTTTTTACTTAGTAATGTTTGTTTAATAGGCATTGTTTTCTTTGGCATAATTAATTCTTTTGGAGACAAGCTTTCAGTAGATAGCCTCGGTTGACCTTGAACTTGTAATTCTCCTGCCTCAGGCTCTAAGCGCTAGGATCACAGGTGTGCACCACCACACATGGCTTTCTAAAAATATTTTTAACTGAGGAAAAATTTGTCTTCATGGATATAAACAGATAAATGTTCCTATGTGTACAATCTGAATTTTGACAGATGTTTATGCTTAGATAAATGAATCAAAATACAACCCGAATAGAAATGTCTATCATAAGATATATAATATTTCCTGCACTCCAGAAAACTATCTTCTTCCCACTTCAGCTCAATGCTCACATCCCACAAGTAACCTGTGTGTATCTCACAGCACAGATTAGCATGGAACAGTTTCTTGTGTTTTTTTCCTTTTACTATTGGTGCTGATTAATTTCACAAAATATAGTTTCCATGTGCGTAATACATTTTGATCATAAGCATTCCCCCACTCACGTTTCAATGTCAAAGAAAAATCCACAGCACAGTTCCTTAAAAAAAGCTTCCATGTGCCAGGCCTGGTGTAACAGTCTGTAGCCCTGACACTCTGGGAGACTGAGGCAGGAAGACTGCAAGTTCAAATCTTGCCTGGGCAACTTAGAAACTTAGTGAGACACTGTCTCAAAACTAAACGTAAAACTTGGGCTGGGGGGTGGAGCTCTGTGGGAAGCTCCCCTCCACCACCCTAGGCTCGATGCCTAGTATCCACACACCCACACACGTACACACACAGGCACATACATACGCACGTGCTTCTGTGTTTACTAAAACATATACACAGGAAGTAGAAGCCATTCCCTGCCTTGTCTTGCCTGTGAGAAGGGGAAGACCAGGATGTAGAGATAGTTGAAGAGACCACATTCAACTGTTAACCCTACAGCTCAAGACAGCTCAGACGCCAGGCCACCTCCTACAATCCCAGCACTCTGGGAGGCTGAGGCAGGAAGATCACAAGTTCAAGCCCAGCCAGAGCAATTGAATAACTTAGACAGACCTTGTCTCAAAAATTTAAAAAATGGACTGGAAATGTAACCCTGGGTAGGTTCAATCTCCTGGGATACCAGAGAGAGAGAGAGAGAGAGAGAGAGAGAGAGAGAGAGAGAGAGAGAGCGAGCTCAGAGAAGAATATGAGAATCATATGGGGTTCTACAAAATCTCTCAGATCCATGACCCACTTGCAGGAGGAGAAGGTGATGGGGTACTCTACCACAAACCCCACAAGGTCAGTGACCACGCTGACCTGGTCACTGGGTCCCTGCTGCCCTATTTATTATTTCGTACAGGGCACTGACACAATATTTGTGACCTGATTAAGGGAACATGATTTAGCTAGCCAGTAAATACTTAAAACACCCTTCCAATAAATATTTCTTGAACTTTTACTATGTTCCATGGATTGCGCTAAACCCAGGAGATAAAATGCAAGTGTGGCAGACAGGGTCCCTAAACCTGTGAAGTTTACAATAGTATTGTGTATGGAAACTGACATAAAAAGACTTTTGCTCAGGCCTGGCGGCGTAGGCCTGGAATCCCAGTGTTCTGGGAGGCTGAGGCAGGAGGATTGCAAGTTTGAGCCCAGCCTGGGCAACTCAGCAGCTTAGCAAGAACCTGTCTCAAAATGTAAAAAATGATGTGAAGGCATAGGTCAGTGCAGGGGTCCTGGGTTCAATTTTTCGTACTTAAATAAGCAACAATAAATCAACAGCTACAGGCTCCCAGCGTGTTTGAGACAGCTCGCATATCACCACGGGAGACTGAAATGGGAAGAGACAGTGCAACAGTTTGGGTCTGGAATGTCCCCAAAAGCCTCATATACTTGAATGTGGTGGGATATCTGCGGGACTATGTGCTGTTGAGAGTGGGGGCTTGGTCAGGAGGGGCGGGGGAGGAGGGCAGGACCTGGAAGGTGTCCGCTAGCTCTGCCCTTCATGGCTTCCTGTCTGCCACGCTGTGAGGAGCTCTTCCTCTGGCTTTACCCCCAGCCATTTGTGAATGGACAGTGACCTCCTGAAACTCTATGCTAAAATAAATCTTTTCTCCTGTAGGTTGTGGATGTTGGGCATTCTGTCCCAGCAATGAAAAAGAACCAAGACAGACAGTGAGGCTACAGGGGGAAGAGGCGGAGCAGAGCCCGGGCCAGTGATAACTGACTGACTAGATGCGTCAGAAGCGGCTCCAGGTCCTGGCACAAGCAGGTGGGCGGTGGTAGGGTCCTTAGCACAAGGAAATGAACACGTTTGCCATCTAGGGTTCCAGGCACAAGGAGCCCCGCTCAGGGCTAGCTGTGGCGAGGCATGGTTTGCAATGGCTGTTGCAGGGCAGAACAGTGGCCCGGAAGGACTTGTGCTAGTGCCCACTGCCTGTGGCTTGACTACTTTCTTTTTCTCTTGTCACTGTTCCTTTCTTTCTTCCACTCACCCTCATAAGGTTTCAGGTGTCTTAGGCAGTTTCCTAGCTCTGGGATAAAATCCCTAATACCCACAACTTAAGGAGGAGATGGTCACTTAATTTATAGTTTCAAGGGGTTCAGTCCATGGTCGGCTGGTTCCTACGCAGAAACAATGTGGTGGAAGGGCCTGAGGGAGGACAGCTACTCACTCCATGGCAGCAGGAAGCAGAGAGAGCTGGGAGGAGCTGGGACAGGGGTACAACCTTCTAGGCCACACTCTTAGTGACCCCCCTCCAAACAGGCCCCTGCTAAGGGCACAGCCATGACCTCTTTCATGTATGAATATGCTGCTGAGCACAGCACCCCAGGACCCAGTCACTTCCCAAACACACAAATTTTGGGGGAAATTTTAGATCTAAACCATCATATCAGGTCTCTGATAACTCATCCCTGCTGGTCACTGTAGTTATAAGGCGGGGCTTCCTGTGCCCACATCTCAATCCCTCCAGTGCCTGGAGTGGCAGCGAAGGAACAGGGTGCCTCACGAAGCCAGTTGTCGTGACTGCATCTTCTTGTGGTCAGGCCCCTGGATGCCAGGCCCACCTTGTCATTATCTGCTGCCCTGTTGGGTTTCCTAGCCCTTTCCAGTACTGCCTTCTTCCCCACTGCTGAGGCACGGCCTTTCTTTTGGATCCTAGCTCTGTAACCTGGAAAAGCTGCTTGACATCTCTGAGCCTTCCTTTCTTCAGCTCACTGGGAGATAGTGTCAGGGCCAGTGGATTCAGCGTGTCTTCCCCATGGCAGCTGTGTGCTACTGGCTGTCCCCGCCCTGCCTGGCTCCCCACTCATTGGCTCTGTGGTCGGGGTGGGGTGCGGGATCCTGACTCCAGCGGCCTCTCAGCTGTCCCCAAGGTCTGGAGGCAGCTGAGAGGACGTCACCGCTGCACCTGGCAAATGTTACCCACTCTCTCTTCCCTTTCTGACTCACCTAGTCTGTGAGGATGCGGTGTGTTGTCACCAAGTTATAAGTGTGGGAAGTATGATCAGAAACTTTAGTGAATGCTTTAAAAAAGGTATTACAATCGAAGTCACACCACGATGAGCCCCTCAACGTTCACCCTCCCTGTGGAGAAAGCACATGTCCCATTGTTCTTGTTGACTCAGTGTCCTGAATTGATTCAAAACATTGACCTTTCTTGATCATTTTGACTTTGCGGAAGAGCCAGAAGTCATGTGGTGCCAGATCCAGCGCCTAAGGTGAATGACGTGACTTGTGAGCCTGCCCTTCTGTGGGGTGGCCTGCAGCAGCAGCGGGCACTGCCCTTCTTACCACACCTTGCACAGACACTCGAGAAAGGGGACTTCCGGAGCGGCTTCAAAAAGTGGCCAGAACAATAAGTGCGTTCCAAAGCCAGGGAGGGAGGACCCTGAGGGGCATTCATGGCTGCGTGTCTTTTATTGCAATTGGTGTTTCATGTTAAGCCTTCACCGTGTGTGTTGATCACCCCTATAAACCACGGGACCCAGGACCGTTAAAGGCAGAATCTAAGCGGATGTGCCCAGCCACTGTCACTCTGATAACAGCCAGGTGGAACGGGCGCCAGGCTGACTCCATCACAAGTCCTCGTGGATGAAGACACACCATGGATTGCAGAGTCTGCCTTTCAACCCAGTAGTCACCCATGGCATTGGACCCACGGATAATGTGCACGTTTACCCTCACTGGTTAACACGGCCGAGCACTGTTCATCCTGTAGTCACGGGAAGTAGAAGTTACGCACCTGTCCCCTGGGTGCGAGGGAGCTGATCCGGGTGCTGCACCTGCCTCGGGCCCACACCACTGACTGCGAAATTCACGCTCTATTCTAGCTGCAGTAAGTTCTGCAAAAAATGTTGTGGGCTGCTAGGAGAGATTCTAGCAGGGGTCGTGTCTGGTGGGGAGTCCTAGAGACTCTGACGGCTGACCATGGCCCTGTGGCAAAAAAGCAAAGGCTGGCTAGGCTCTGTGCTGTAAGGCTGTCATCCCAGCATGCTGGGAGGCTGAGGCAGGAGGACAGCAACTTGGAGCCCCCAGCTTGGGCAATTCAGTGACTTAGACACGATCTCAAAGTCAAAAACTAAAAATGCGTTAGAAGACAAGCAGAGGCGCTTTGTGGGAGGAGGCTGGAAGGCGGCTGCCCAGCCGTGTGGAGAGTGAAGGTCGGTTTCCCCAGGCTGGGGGCAGGAAGAGGGCGGCCTGGGGCCTGCCAGCTGGGGCAGCATTGCCTGGCGCTCTCTGCTAGGCCACACCCAAGGGCAGAAGCTAAGCAGTAGGAACCGGGGCAGAGTCAGGAAGTCATCGCACAGCCTTGATGTCCCCTAGGAAAGACGCTCCCAGCGGGCACTGAGCCTGTGTCACTGAAGGCCTAGTTCAGGACAATTGTGTGTGTTGCTTGTTTTCGGGGTCCTACAGATTGGGCCCCAGCCTTCCCACTGAAATCCATCCCCACTTATTATTTCGGTTATTTTGATTTTGAGACAAGATCTCACTAAGTCACCAAGTTGCCCAGGCTGGGTTCGAACTTGCCATCCTCTTGGCTGGGCCCCGCAGGGTGCTGAGATGTCAGGCCTGTGCCACTGCCACAGCCCAGCAGGACAGCTGGTTTGCATGCCCAGGAGCTCACGTGGTCTTGTGCCAACCTCGCAATGCAGACGTAGACTCTGTTTCCAGCCGGGGCAATGGCCGAGCCCAGGGTCGACCTTGCCCCTGCCCGTCCTCACCCACCTCATACAAATGTTCACTGTATGTTAACTCTGCTGCCCTGCTGCCCGGCATGGTGTCGGAGGAATGCTGTTCATTTTTATTTTTGTGGCATTAGATATTGAAACTAGGGATACCTTACCACTAAACAACACCCCATCCCTTTATTTTATTCTTGTTATTCTGGGACAGTCTCTAAGTTGCCCAGTCTGGTCTTGAACTTGTGATCCTCCTGCCTCAGCCTTCTAAGTCGCTGGGATTAAAGGTACATGACACCATGCCCAGCAAAGCTCTGAGTTTGATAGTCAATGCTGTGCAGAAAAGAAAAGAAGTCATTAAAGAAAAGTTTCAGTGAGCTGGTGGTACGGGCCTTGGGGGCTGAGGGGGGAGGATGGCAAGTTACAGCCCAGCCTGGGTGACTTAGCAGGTCCTTGTCTCAAAAAAAGAAAAAGGGTTGGGGATGTAGCTGTCAGTATGAAGGTCCTGGGTTCTAGTCATAGTACAAAAAAAAAAAAAAAAAAAAAAAAAGGAAAAAAAGGAAAAAAAAAAAAAAAAAAAAAAAAAAAAAAAAAAAAAAAAAAAAAAAAAAAAAAAAAAAAAAAAAGGATAAAAAGGAAAGAAATGAGAAAAGAAAAAAAAAAAACAAAAGAAGAAAGTGACAGCTTTCCTTTGAACCACAGAACAAACACTAGAATCGCCAGCCGTGTCCCTGCTGTTATTTAACAGTGACCATCATGAGTCCTGTTCAGCTGAATACTTGAACTGTCTCATTTGTCTGTGTGGGTGTTCTGGCTCCTTGGGTTTTATCAACAAAGAGGTGAAAGGACGTTCAGTGTGAATCAGTTTCTACAAATAGATCGAACCTTGGAATGTGAAATGGGAGACCTCACCTGGGAGGCTGTTGGAAGCACTTTTACCCTGTGACCCCTCACGCGCTCCCGGAAGTAGATGTTTATTGTCTTATGAGAATGAAGCCAGGCCTGGTGGTGCAGGCTTGTAGTCCCAGCACTCTGGCAGGCTGAGGCAGGAGGAGCAGGAGTTCGAGGCCAGATTGGGCAATTTAGGGAGACCCTGTATAGACAGTGGGCTGGGAACGTGGCCCAGTTTGGAGGCACTGGATTGGAACCCAGCGCCACAGAAAGAAATAAAGAAAGAAAAGAAATGGATATAGCGGCTTCATCTTGACTGTCAGCGAGCCTGATGAGGCATTTTTTGTTATCCTTGTCAATCACACTTATACAGTGCTAGGAAACCAGAGAGAAGTCGGGGTGCTTCCGGGGATGGTGTGGGGACAGCAAAGTCCCACTAGAAGGATGAGTGAAGATCGTTTCTTCCAGTTCAGGGGAAAACTCAGGTGACCCGCCAAGCCGTGGTTCTTTGGAACCAGATCAGGACACAAATAAATAAGGACTTCAGGTGCTGCTTTTGTGAGAATTTCAGAGCAGGGCGTCTGCCAGGTGCTTTGATTCTTGCACTGTGAGCTCTGGCCTTCCCCAGGGTTGGGGTGTCCCTGACCAAAATCTCATGGGAGCACACATCCTACTGTGAGCTGTGTGTGAGAGGGACCTAGGCCGCAGGCTCCTCATGAGAACCCCATGCCTGATGACCCGAGGTGGAGCTGAGGCAGCGATGTTAGCACTGGGGAGTGGCTGCAAACAGATCTACGTTAGCAGAGATGCCTGAATGAAGAGAGACTATAGTAAATCACTTGCTGGCCGACTCATAGCAAAACTCTGTCTGCACGTGGCAGGTTACGTCGTGGGAAGCGAATACGTGTACTTCAAGTGCACACCAGTGCCCGGCATCACTGCACCCCATCACCCCACTCTGCCGTGGCAGACAGGCCCCAGGCTCTCACTGATTCTGCACTTGGTGAGTTGCACAATTATTTCATTATGTATTTCAATGGAACAATAACAAAAATAAAGCGCACACTTAATATAATGTGCTTGAGTCACCCTGAGACCGTTCCCTGTCCTGCTGGTGGAAAACTGTCTTCCATGAAACCTGTCCTTGTGCCAGGAAGGTTGGGACACTGCTGCTTTGGACCGAGCGGCTTTTCTCCTGGGCACATGGCACACCGCCCCCGTGGTACGTTGCCAGCCACACCTTTCACTCATTTCTTTATTCAAATCCCTGCTGCACAGAGCAAGGTCGAACAACCTCTGTGGCCTGGCAGTCACCAGGGCTGCAGTGTGTCCCTGTCCCCACCTGTCCCCTCCAGCGTGATCTCCGCAAATCTACCAGGTGCCTCTGGTTTCCAAACTGATCCACTCAGGCTCGGTCACTGCCAAGAACCCTGCATGGTTTCCTGCTGGCCGTAACAGGACAGAGAGACAAAGTGCAGGCTGCAGGGCCCCTGCCCATCTCCCCTGGAGCATTCCCTGCTTCCCAGGGCTCTGCGTGCCCGGGGCTTCTCGTCCCAGGATCCGCGGCACTGGTGGGACTGGGTCTGTGGGCAGGGCACCTGAGTGGTCCCAGCAAGGCCCTGCGTTTGAAAAGTACTCCTTTTGCCTTGCTAGATTGGTTATGAATTTCTTGTTGTTGCAGTTTTGGGTCCTGGGGGTGGAGCCTAGGAACTCCACATGGGACCACACCCCAGCCTTTTTAAGTTTTATTTGGAGACGGGGTCTTGCTGAGTTGCTGAACTACCTGGTATGGGCTTGAGGTGGTGATCCTCCTGCCTCAGCTTCCCTAGAGTGCTAGGGTTACTGTCCGTGCCACTGAGCCTGGCTTTTTGTTAGGGTTTAGATCTGTAATGCATCTCCAAAAGTCGAAGGTGTTTGGATGTTATGGATCCCATGTGCTGTTAGTGGGTGGGGCCTGATGAGGCGGGGTGGGCTGCAGGTGTGTGGCTGAGGACAGGCTGTGTGGACTGGAGTCCAGGTGTGTGGACTAGAGTAAGGACATGAGGTCCTGCCCAGCCCCTCCCGGGGCCCTGACTCCTCGTGGGATGCTGAGAGCAGCTGTGTGTGTGTGTGTGTGTGTGTGTGTGTGTGTGTGTGTGTGTGTGTCCGTCAGACCCTTCCTGCCACTCCCAGGTGCCCAGAAGTGGGCAGAGTCCTTCCAAAACTGTGAGCCAAAATACACCTTTCCTTTTTCAGCTGTGGGTGGGGGATAACATGCCCCAGAAATGAATAATCAACTAAGACACTCGTTAGGGAATTCTTAATAACTTGCGTACCAGGGCTGAGAACTGTGCTGTGATTTCACAAGGATTGTCTTAGTCAAGCCTTCATTTTGCACCAGGCCCTGGAAACCAGGTAGCCGCCCTCAGTGGCCGGCACCACATGCCAGGGGCTGGCACTTTCTTCTCGGTCTGCTCTGTCTTTCCCTTTACTCCATTTGGAATGTTCCTTCTTTCAAATCTATTTTTTTCTCTTTCTCTTTTTCTGTGGTACTGGGGATTGAACCCAGGACTTTGCATTCAAGCTGCATCCTCAGCCTACATTTTATTTTATTTTTATTTTTGAGACATGCAGGACTCAAACTTGCTATCCTCCTGCCTCAGCCTCCCAAAGTGCTGGGATGATAAGCCTCTGCCACTATGTGTACCTCAAATCCATTTTTTTTTCTTTTGAGACAAGGTCTTGCTCTGTAGTCCAGGCTGATCTTCAACTCACTATGGAGCCCAGGTTGGCCTCCAACACGTGTCCTTCCGCCCCAGCCTCCTGAGTGCTGAGATCTAGGCCTGCACCCCACCCCCAGCATGAATGGCGTTCGGTTCTGCACAGCACTTCTTTGGGGAGCGTTTTCTGCAAGCACGCGGACCTCCACCTCCCACCAAGCGGCTGCCCGCCCTGAGGCTACTTGTACACACACTCCCACTACAGCTTCCCTGACAGGATGACTCACCACCTGCCCGGCACCTTGATTAGACTTGGGCTCCTTGGGGACAGGGTTCGTGCAAGTTCCTGTCATGGAGCAAAGGGGCCAGGAGCTCTGGAACATGCCTGCCTCGCCGGGTGTGGCCCTGGAGAAGTCGCCAGGCCTGTTTGTGAGTGTCCTTACTTCACCAAGAAGGGTAATTACAGGCTCAGCCACGACAGGCCAGTGCTGAGAGGCTGGACAGAGACAAGCCTTGTAAACACGGAGCACAGGGCCCGGCATACAGCGAGTGCTAAGTGCTCCCTGTTCCCGGATGTCATTCTCCTGTGTCACTGGAACCTAGTGCCCTAGTTAAAACATACAGTCCTTGGCATGCATCAGACACGTCCTGAGTGCCGTGTGCTGGGCTGGCTGCCGGGGCCTGGGCAGGAGGAGATGCATGGAGACTTGAGCTTTAGCCAGGGTGCCGAGGAGCAATTACCCAGCCATGGCAGTCCGGTCAGGGGCACAGGGCTAAGTGCCAAAGGGGCCTGCCAAGCGCAGGGGGCATCTGAGTGGGTGGGTGCGAGATCTCCGCCGGGTGTGCAAGGCCAGCAGGAGTGAGCCAGGCACAGTGAGCATCTTGTCCCTTTCTCATACCCTGACACAATAACAACACCCACGACTTAAAGAAGCGGCTCATTCTGTTTACTTATTTGGTGGTGCTGGGGATTGAGCCCGGGTTTTCACATTCAGCTACCAACCCAGGGTTGTTTTTATGATTATTATTTTTATTTTGAGATAGAGTTTTTTTGTAAGTGACTAAGTTGCTCAGACTGGGCTCAACTTGTGATTCTCCTGCCTCAGCCTCCCAGGGTGCTGGGATGACAGGCCTGTGCCACCAAGCCTTACAATAGAGGTTTACTTTAGATCACAGTTTCAGAAATCTCAGTCCGTGCACGGCCAGGTGACAGTGGTGGAAGGGCCTGGCATGGAGGACAGCCGCTCACACGCGGTGGGCAGGAAGCCTAGGGATGGGGGAACCGGGGACAAGAGCACACCTTCCAGGTCACACCGCAGAGACCCGTCCACCCCCGGGCCCCCTCCCAGCAGCACGTGCAGGTGTGAGTGGACGAATCTGTTGATGAGCACCGTGCTCATGATCCCGTCACCTGAGGCTTTGGGGACATTACAGATGAAGCCTTTTGGGGACATTACAGCAATGAGTGGGGAGTAGGTGTCGCTCGCCGAACCTGAGGCGGGTGGCGGGTGCTGCTCTGGGCGTCTCGTGCCCTCACAGGGTGCAGAGGCCCAGGCTGCATGGACCACGGAGCGGGAAGGACTCAGGGACTGAGCCAGGTGTCCACAGCAAGAGAGGGCGCTGGGACGCTGGAGTTCCACCTGCCCCCGGAGCGGAGGACAGGAGGCAAGGCAGCCAGTGACACAGCTGCCTTTGCAGCCCCCTGCTCTGCAGGATGCTTGGGCTGGTGCAGGCCTCTCCTCCCAGCAGCCCAGCAGGCTGGGAGGCCGAGGCAGGAGCAGTTTGAGCCCAGCTGAGGCAACTTAGTGACTTAGCGAGATGCTGTCTCCAAAAAAGAATGGGCTGGGGATGGAACTCAGCGTGACCCGAGCTCGGCCAGCAGGGCCACACACACACACACACACACACACACACACACACACACACACACACACACACGGGGCTACAAGGAAGAGGATAAAGATTTTTAGCACTAACACACGAACACATCACACAGTAAGTGCTTCCCAATGCCCGCGGGGTGAACTGACAATGAACCCTACTTCCCCTGCTAGCAACACGATGTAGCAGGAGTAAACCAAGTTAATGGACCCCTGGGTCACCATGCTGGGAGGGAGGCGACACAGCTGGAGCGGCTCCCGTGCTCCTGTGCTCGGCCTCACGGTGGGACTGCCACAGCCAAGCACGCTTCCCACAGACCCACAATTAAAGTAGCGTGAATAATTTATACAGCTGTCATGTGTCATGCTACCAGGAGCCGCCTCTGTCCCCAAAGGGGACTTGCAGGGGCTCTGGGAGCCTTTCCTCAGCCATCCCAATGGCTATAAACCAGACAGCAAGAAAGATCACAGCATTTGCCGACATCATTGTATGATCGATATTTTTGTAAATAGTTCTCTTTTTTGTGGCATTAAGGATCAAGCCCAGGCTTTCACACTGAGCTACACTCCACTCCTTTCTTCCCTTCTTTTCTTTTATAATTTCTTTCCCTTTTTTTGAGAAAGGTTCTTGATAAGTTATCAAGTCACTCAGGAGGCTGGAGTCAAACTTGGGTTCCTCCTGTCTCGGCCTTCCAGAGTGCTGGGATTACAGGCCTGGACCACCAAGCCCAGCTGTAAATATTTCTAATTGATCTTCTACTTGGAACTAGATGGAAAGGACTTTAAAATTTGAGCTGATATTAAAAATAAATACCCACACCTCTCATTCTTATTAAGGAAAGAAATTACAATGCTGTAACAATGGCTTCTTTGATTGCTATCGTTAACTTGAGTCACTGAGGAGTCTTATGAGAATTTTTGCTTTGAAGAGAAATTAGGGTTTTCCCCTCCACACAGTGAGTGGAGTAGTCCTTTGAAGGCGTATGTTTTTATTTATTTTTTTCTTGATTCCAAAGTGATTTAGAATAGCATGGAACAAGGCAAATAACATAGGGAGGAAGTTTTAATTTGAAATAATGATAAAAGATGGGACATAGGGAATTGGAAGGTAGAAAGATTTAACAAGTCCATGCACGATATTGGCATAAAACCTGCGCTGACATAAAGTTTATGCATCCCAAGACAAGGCGAGGAAAACCGGAGTGCCTGTTTTGTAACAGAATGAAAACTCAAACAATTGACATTTCTTATCCTACTCTTTTTTTTCTTACAGCAGAGTCCAAGCTGACCTGAACTCATTCTGTGGCCCAGCAGCCCTCAACCTTGTAATCCTCCTGTCTCAGCCTTCCGAGTGCTAGAAATACAGGCTTATGCTATTTTGCCCAACGTCTAATTTAATTTTATTTTTCCCTGGAGACAGGGCCTTGCTCGGTAGTCCAGGCTGGTCCCGAACTCACTACGGAGCCCAGGCTAGCCTTGGACTTGGCAATCTTCCTGCCTCAGCCTCCTGAGTGCTGGGATTGCAGATGTGCACCACCACATCAGGTTTATGTGATGCTGGGGAATCGAACTCAGGGCCTTGTGCTTGCTAGGCCAGCGCTCTAGCCACTGTGATATTCCTCTTCTTTATAAGTGAAGAGACTAACAGCAGATATTTTAGACACTGCCAAGAAGTGACGAGAAGGATGGATGGAGCCAGGTGTGGTGGCGAGCACCTGTGTCCCCTGCTCCTCGGGAGGCTGAGGCAGGAGGACTGTGAGTTCAACACCAGCTCGGCTTTGGTAGTTTAACAACACATTGTCTCTAAACAAAAAAATGAAAACAGGGAAATAGATCCTCTCAGAACCCACCAGTCCTTCCACCTGCTGAGGTGATGCTTGAGACCCTCCACGCCTCGCCTGGGTGCCGCCCGGACGCTGGGCTCTGGGGCACCGAAGGCAGCTTTGGGGGGGGGGGCAGGACGGGGAGATCACCGGACCGTGGGGGTCACTCTCCTCACCTGGACACCCTGCTATCATTTCTTCACTTCACGCTTTGGGAACACAGGAAGCTCCCTGGGTCTCCAGCAGGCCTCTCCCGCTCCCACCCATTTTCATCTTATTCTCAAAGAGAATTTCCCAGCCTTGTGGCCCATACCAGCAATCCCAGCTACTTGGGAGGCTGAGGCAGGAGGACCAGCCCAGCCTGGGCAACTTAGCCAGACCCTCAAAATATAAAATAAAAGTGAATGGGTGCTGTAGCTCAGTGGTACTGTGTTTGCCAAACATGCCTGAGTCCTGGGTTCAATCCCCAGTAAGCTCTGTCCAACAGGGATCCGAACAACTTTAACAGCCTCCTGGAAATGTGCAATATGGTGAAATTAAAGGAAAGTCTGGGGCGTAGCTCAGGGATTAAAACGGTTGTCTAGCAAGTGCAAGGCCCTGGGTTCGACTCCCCAGCACCACATAAACTGGGTGTGGTGGCATACACCTGTAATCCCTTCACTCAGGAGGCTGAGGAAGGAGAATTGCCATAGGTTTCAGGCTAGCCTGGGCTACATAGCTGGGAATGGTGTTACAGTTTGTAATTCCAGCATTCTGAGAGGCTGAGCTGGGAAGATCTCAGGTTCAAGCCCAGCACGGATAATTTAGAAAGTCCCTGTCTCAAAAACCAAAACAAAATAATAAAATAAAATAAAAGGCTGGGGACATAGGTCAGTGCAAAGGTTCTGGGGTTGATCTCTAGTAAAATAAATATATAAATAAGTAAAGAAGCAGGAAATTAGTGCCCCAGCACAGAAACTAACCAGTAAAAAGACAGAAATGATGTCAATGACGATGCCAATAAGTGAGGACGTTGCAACAGCCCTGCACGTGATCACACTTAGATAAAGTGATTACCCCGGATTTTTAGATGGGGTGAAGCTGAGGCAGAAGGATCACAGGTTTGGGCCCAGCCTATACCACTTAGCCACTTAAGGAGACCTGTTCTCAAAAAAAAAAAAAAAAAAAAAAAAAAAAAAAAAAAAAAAAAAAAAAAAAAAAAAAAAAAAAAAAAAAAAAAAAAAAAAGAAAAGAAAAGAAAAGAAAAAAAACAGTCTCAGGATGTAGCTCAGTGCAAAGGCCCTGGTACCACATGAGAAACAAAACATAAAATGTAAAAATAAAAAAGGTAAAATTAAAAAGGAAATTTGTGGGGGAAGAGGAATAGAGAGGGTAACAGAAAAGAAAACATCTGCCAACAACGGGAAGAGAGCAGAAGGGGGCCAGTCGGTGCTGGACAGGGACTCGGGTGACAGGGAGGAAGGAAGGGAGAGGGAGAGAAGGCCAGGAGGACGCGAGGGTGGCTGCTGGAGTCAGGCGACCCTTCTCCCTGGCCGCAAGACGGAGAGAAAGGTGGGCATGGTGACGCTGCCCCATCATCCCAGTACCCTGGGAGGCTGAGGCAGGAAGATTGCAAATTTAAGCTGAGCCTGGGTAACTTAGCGACTTAATGATACTGTGTCTCAAATTAATAAAAATTTGCTGGGGATGTGGCTCAGTGTGCAGGTGCTAGGCTTGATCCCCAGTGCCACGGACACCTGAGTGCTGTGTGCACGTGTACACACCACACACACACACACACACACACACACACACACACACACACAGGCTTAGAATGGAGCAATTCTCTCTTCTGAAAGATTTGATTTCCTCACAGCAGTGTGAGGCTGGAGCGGCTGGAGGTCAGAGAGGAGGCAGGCCATGCCATGTGTGTAGAGAGGACCCCACTCAGGAGAGTGTGTTTCATGCCTAGGTGACAGCGCCCCTCCTTCCCGCTCCTGCTCCTGCATCCCGATGCAGGGCGCCCGTGGGTGGAAGGGGGTGACCCTCCGGGTCTGGCCTGCCGGGTGTGAGCGAGGGGTCCTTGGAGGAGGCCGCTGTGTCCCGGTAGTCTCCTCCTCCAGATGTGCCCTGGGAAACGTGGCCGTGCGCGCATCTCTGGAACCACGTGGCCGTGCGCGCAACTCTGGATCCACGGCTGGGGACGTCTGCGGCGTGGCCGCCCACCCGCGCGGGGAGCCTTTCTGCAGTTCCGCTTGCTGATCGCACGTGTTTGGCGCGGCCATTGCTGCCCATCGTGTCCCCTGGGCGCCGTCTGGGCATCTGTCCCTGTGCCACTGGAGGTGTCCGGTGGACCCGCTGTTGACTGCTCCTCTCTCCTTCCGTCGCGTACTGTTTTCTGGGCTGTCCCGGAAGTTCGCTCGTTCTTCCCACGCCCGGTGGCTCTTGGGACACCTTGCACATTGAGGTTGTGCTTGCATCATTTTTCTCACAGTGTTAGTTTTACTTCGAGTATGATGACAAATGAAACCTGGCTCGTATACAAGGTCATATTTTGTATTTTTGGTGACTTCTGGGGCAGCCTGTGCCTGACCCAGGGCTCCCCACGCATGGGGCCAGGGGCTGCTGTGGACCCATGATTGGACAGGATCCCGGCTGTCCTGCCCCATGCTCACGTGACACCCTAAGCTCCCCCTCACACGATTCCTCACAATGTTGGATTCTCATAGGGTGCCCCAGAGGGGGAGGGGTGATGCGCTTGACTCCTCCCACAGTGTCCTTCCTCCCCCGTCGGGTGGAAAAACTGTCACCCATGAAATTGGTGCCCGGTGCTAAAAGTCAGAAACTGCTGTGTTGCGCTGTGCATGTGTGCGAGTGCGCCATAGTGCGTGCTAGGTGCCGCCGTGTTTTCTACTCAGCGTGTGACCTGCGCTCCCCTTGTCATCCAACGTCGTAGCCATTTAATAAGCGTGCACGGACCCACCTATCCATCCAATCCTCCGACGACGGATTACTCAATCAACAGGTATGCGCCTGATACTTAGCACATGCTTGGCGCACACACAGAGAGACACCGCCCCGCAGGCCCCTGAGGTGAGGTTGCTGAGAAGTGCACACGCAAAGGGCCACGGGGGGCGTGCTGGGCATGCACAGGACCTGGTGTTGAATTTGAAGTCTGTAGATGTGAAGTAGATTTGTGAGTTCGCTGGCGTCTTCCAGGAGTGCTCGGGCCTCGGCCGACGTCTCCGGATTCCCAGTGCGGACTTGTTCCTGTGTTTGCCTCACGGATCTCCAACGCAGATTTGCTCGGGTCCGCAGGTGTCCGCGCCGCCTCTGAGCATGAATGCCTGGCGCAGAGACGCCCAGGTGTCCTGCCGGGAGCACAGGGCGATGCTCGCTATCTCGGTATGGCGCAGGTGCTGGAGCTTCCCGCTCGTGCGTGAGCAGTAGGCCATTTGCCATTTGGGACTGTCTTTTCAGACTCTGTAAGCTATCCTAATAAGTTCACATATTATTGGATATATACATATATATAATTTCATATGAATTCTTTTTATGCAAGGACTCTGATGAATATGTGCATATTCTTACTGGTTTTGGAGGCACATCCCTTTAAATAATTTTAATACTATGCGACTTTTAAATAAGACAGTGATGTGCATTTTACATTCAAGCCAGTCAAGTTCTCTCTCCCTCTCTCTGTCTCTCTTTTTCTTTTTCTTTTTTTATAATTGATGCTATTAACAGCTGAGACTCTTAATCTGGGAAAAGTAACATGTAATAGTTCTGTTGAGGAATAATTGTCATAACATAAATTTTGTAGATTTAAAATGTCAAAAAAAAAATTGTAGGGACTCCTGGACAAGGTATGGCCCAGCAGGAGCCCTGCTCAGCAGCTCCTCACAGGCTCAGCCAACAAGTTGAGATACAGTTTAAAAAGCGACTTGTTTTGTCTTTCGTTTAAAGTTCCATGAGATAGTTGTGGTCTGGGTCTGTCATATCGGAGAGACCATCCGATGTTTCACCTTCTGCTTCTGACTCACTTCACTAAGCATGATGTTCTCAAGTTTCTTCCATTGGGGGATGGGGGGTTGAAGGGAGAGAAGGGAGGTAGGGGGAGGGACAAAAGGAGAGCGGGAAAGCCCTTGTCACTTTGACAAGAAATGTATGTGCACAAAATGCTCAACTCCATAGTAAACCTTAAATTCTGCACTTGTACATATCAATAAAATGGGGGGGGGGGGGAGCGACTTGCTGACTTAGCTTGGAGAGGGAGGGGAGGTCCAGGAATTGAAAAGAGGCAGCTGTAAGGCTGGAAACCCCAAAGAAGTGTCAGAGGCTGACAGTCACATCATCCCGGGAGGCTGCCCCAGGCCGCTTGGGAAGGACTGTGGGCTTCAGTGAGCAACCAGGAGCCCTAGGCTGAGGGAAGCCTGGAGCCCAGACCTGCGGGAGTTAACAGTGGCCGGCATCTCTGGCCTCCAGAAAGGAGCCTGTGGGAATGGAGCTGCGTATGTGCCGCAGGCTTCCCCTGGGGACAGCCTCACTGCAGCTCAGCCGACTAGCTTGGGAGAAACAGCTCCCAGCAGCCCTCCTAGGAAGAGATGGAGCAGGAGCCATTTTCAGAAGAGCCTGTGTCTGAACTGTTTTGGGTAAAAGAGGCCACAGACAGTTCCCACACATGGAGTTTGGGGACTTGTCCCCAAAGGAAATGGCATAAGAGACAGTTGCAGAGAGGGGAGAAAGGCCATTGACGTCCCAGATGGTTTGGTCTCTTGGGACAGCAGGATGAGGAGGGCAGAGACCCTGCCCTTGGGGAGGGAAGCCAGGACAGACAGGAGGGCTTTGCTGAGGGGGCTGGAGTGACCAAGACACCTTGGAGGCCATTGGACTGTTAGGACCCCTTTCTGCCTTCTCCCAGTGCAGAACTCAGTGGGCTTTTGCTTCTCCCCACCCCACCCTCATAAACATTTAAAGAAATGACTCAGCTAGGCCAATAGTCAAGTCCCACAGCAATAGAATCATGGGAAGACAGGCAGATGGACACAAGCAGAAACACCTGACTCCTCAGAAGCTAATATTATGGGCCCTGAAATAATGGAACCCTTAGGAAAAGAAGTCAGGAACCAAGTGGACCAAACAATCAGTTCTAACAAGATACACTTAGACAAATGCAAGAAATGATTAGTGGTCTTAAAAGAGGAATTTACTAAACAACTGATGATCCTAAAGAACCCAGAGTTTACTGAGTTTATAGAAGACACAAAAACTAGCTGAGATAAGTAGGGCAATGCAAGATATGAAAGAATATTTTGGTAGAGAAGTAGAAAATCTGAGAAAGAAATCTAGCTGAAATTCAGAATATGAAAAATTCATTTGAAAGCAAGGGAACTTGGCTCGAACATCATGAGGACAGAATTACAGTCTGTGGGGACAGGAATGACAAATCAGATGCTGCAATCAGGGATGACTCCAAAACAAAAAATGGAGCAGGGTACAAGAGCTGTGGATGACTCACACAGAACCAACCTCAGAACCATGGGTGTGAGCAAAGAAGCAGAAGAAGCACAAAAGGTATAAAATATTTATTCCCTCAAATCATAGCACAAGATTTCTCAAATCTACAAAAAGAAATACTCTGGTACAAGAAGCTTACAGAACACCAAATAATCTTGGCCAGAAAAGAAACTTACCCTGACCCATCATAATCAAAATCTTAGAGTTTAAGACAAAGAATATTAAGAGTAGTAAGAGAAAAATAGACATTATTCTACCAAGACAGACTCATCCAATCAACTGCAAATTTTTCAATTCAAAACTTAAAGGCTAAGAGAGCCTGGAACAAAATCTTTCCAACTTGAAAAGAAAGCAAATGCCAACCCAGGTTGTTGTATCTGGCAAAATTGTCATTCAGAATTGAAGGAACAGTTCCATTTTTCATGACCAAGAAACCCTAAACTTACAACCACTAGCCCAAAATTCAGAAAACACTTGAAGGAATTTTAGAAAGAGGCAGAGAAAAGAGCAGCAACAAAGAACCCAGAGGAAAAGAAACATTGAATTTGCAAGTATCACAAAAAGAAAGAATCAACACTAGAAGTACAGGACATGGCAGGATTCAGCAAAAACCTTCCAGTAATTATCCTCAATACTAATGGTCTTAACTCACCATCAAAAGATACAGAGTAGATTAAGCAAAAACAAACAAACAAACAAACAAATAAACAAACAAAAATTGAACCATGTGTTATCTGCAAGAGATGTACTTCACCTGCCAAAGAAGCACACAGACTGAAAGTCAAAGTACAGAAACTAATGCTGCCTGCTACTGGAGCCGGGAAACAAGCAGGAGGAGCTGGGCTTTTCTCAGACATAGCAAATTTCAATCCAAAACAGATTAGAAGAGACAAAGATAGACGCTATGTCCTGGTAAAAGGGACAATTTGACGGAAGCGCTCACAAACATATGCACCCAATGTAGGGGCGCCCAATTCTATACAACAAAAACTACTGGATATGAAGTGTCAGATTGACCCCAATACTGTGGAGACTTCTGTCCTCCACTGTCACAAATAGACTGGTCAACCTGACCACAACATCAACAGAAAAACATCAGAGCTGAATGCACCATGGGACAAACGGACTTAACAAGTATCTGCAGATCAAAAGCATACACCTTTTTCTTAATAGCACATGGGGCTTACACCCAAACTGACCACATCCTTGGCGCTAAAGTATGCTTAAATGAATACAATAGAGTTGAAATAGTTCTCCATATGCTTTCGGATCATTGTGGAATGGAACTATAAATCAACAGCAGAAGTTTAGAAACTATACCAACACACGGAGATTAAATACCATATGATTGAATCAGCACTGGATCGGAGAAGAAACCCAGGAGGAAATCAAAAACTTCCTAAAGTCAAATGACAACGGGAGCACATCACACTGGAAACCAGGGGCACAACGCAAGCAGGACTAAGAGGGAAATTTATAGCTATGAGTGCACCCATGACAAAATAAATAATCTAATTGTGCAGCTCAAAGTCCTAGAGAAACAAACCAGGCCAATTCCAAAAGCAGTAGAGGAAAAGATACCATAAGAATCAGAACAGAGATTAATCAAATTGAAACTAAAAAAGAAAAAAAAATTACCAGAACTAGAGGAATTGTACAGGGATTAAAACACTTTGCCGGCAAGCTCAAGGCCTTGAGTTTGATTTCCCAGTGTCACATAAAGCCAGGCGTGGTGTCACACATCTCTAATTCCAGCACTTGTGAGGCTGAGGCAGGAGGATTGCTGTGAGTCTAGGGTCAGCTTGGAGTACATAGTGAGTTCCGAACCAGCCTGGGCTACAGAGTGAGACCTTGTCTCAAAAAAAAAAAAAAAATTACAAAAGATGAATGAATCAAAGAGTTACTTCTTTGAAGGGATAAGTAATATTGATAAATCTCTAGCCAAACTATAGGAAGGAAAGAAAAAAAAAGTTCTGACAACAAAATTACAAATGAAAAAGGTGAAATCACAATAGACACAGTTGAAACCCAGAGGATTGTAAGAAACTCTTTTGAAAACTTCTATTCCAATAAATTCAGGAATCCAGGAAAAAATAATAAAATTTCTAAAAACATATGTGATATCAAAATCGAACCAAAAAGATATAAAAACCCTGAATAGAGTGATAACCAGGGATGAAATTGAGGTAGTAATAAAGACTCTACCAACAAAGAAAAACCCAGGATGTGGTGGATTCACTGCAGAGTTTTATTAGAACTTCAGGAAAGAGTTATTGCCAGTGCTTCTCAAACTTTTCCATGAAGTTGAAAGAGAAGGAACATTGCCAAGCTCCTTCCTGGAAGCTAGCGTCACCTTGATTCAAAAACCAGATAAAGAACCAACGAAGAAAACTACAGGTGGAGTTCCTTAATGAACATAGATGCAGAAATCCTTGATAGAATACTTTCAAACAGAATACAACAAATTATGGGAAAGATCGTACCAAGACCAAGTTGGCTTCATCCCAGGGACACAAGGCTGTGTAACATACATGAATCAATTAATGTCATACACCACATGAGCAAAAGCAAGGACAAAGATCACATGGTCATCTCGAGAGGCGCAGAAAAAGTCCTTGATGAAATATGATGTTTCTTCCTGATCAAAACTTTGATGAAAATAAGCATAGAAGGATCTTACCTCAAGCTGATGAAAACAATTTATGACAATTGCACTGCCAGCATCATCCTAAATAGGGAAAAACTCAAAGCATTTCTCGCAAAGTCAAGAACGAGACAGAGTGTCCACTCTCACTACTCCTGTTAACGTAGCACTCAAAATCTCTGCTGAAACAAGCAGGCAGGAGAATGGAATAAAGGGAATATGCATAGGAAAGGAAGAAAGCAAATTATCCCTATTTGTGGATGACACGGTCCTTCACATAGAGGACCCCCACCAGAAGACTCTTAGACCTAATAAATAAATTCAGCCAAATTGCAGGATATGAAATCAATAAACAAAAATCAATAACATTCCTCTACAGCAACAATAAAAACACAGAGAAGGAGATTAGAAAAACAGTCCCATTCACAGTCACCTCAAAGAAAAGTAAACACCTAAGAATCAAACTAATTAAGAAAGTGAAGGATCTCTATACTGAAAAGTACAGTATTCTGAAAAAAAGAAATTGAAAAAGATATTAGACAATGGAAAGACATCCCCTATTCCTGGAAAGGCAGAAGGAATATTGTCAAAATGGCCATAGTACCAAAACTCATATACAGATTCAATGCAATCCCAATCAAAATACCAACAGCATTTTTCACAGAACAAAACGAAATGATTGTAAAATTTATATGGAGCCTGGTGTGGTGGCACATGTCTGCAATCCCAGCACATGAGAGGCTGAGGCAGAATGATTTGCTAGGAGTGCAAGGCCATCCTGGGCCACGCAGTGAGTTAAGGCCCAACCTGGACTATTGAGCAAGACTCTGTCTCAAAATAAAGTAGAGAAGGCCCCACGTATCTTTAGTCATCTGATCTTCAACAAAGGGGCCAAAACTGGAGACAAGCTAGCCTTTTTAACAAGTGGTGCTGGGAAAACTTGCCACACACAGAAGAATGAAAGTAGGCCCACATCTATCACCATGTACCAAAATAGAATCAAAATGAAACAAAGATTTAGAGTTAAAATGGGAACACAAAACTTGCTGGAATTAAAAATAGGCAAAACCCCTGAAGACAGAGACATAGGCCAGGACTTTCTCAGTAAAGCACTCAGTGTGTGTGAGGTAACACTGAGAATCAAGAAATCAACTACATTAAATTAAAGAGCTTCTGCCCAGCAGAGGAAACAATCCCCAGTGATGGGGATGATCACAGGGAACGGGAAAGCGTTTTGTTAACTACTCTTCAGACAGAGGACTCTTAGCAAGACGATAAAAATACTGAAAATAATTAGATGCCCCAAAATAAAGGACCCACGCACAAATGGGTAACTCAGGAGAAGTCTGGGTGGCCAACAAATGCATGAAAAATGCTCGGGACTTTTAACCAATAGAGAAATAAAGAAGTTCCCTCTGACTTTCTAGCCAGTGAGAATGGCTGGTACCAGACATTCAGAGATCAAACGTTGATGAGGTTGTGGGGAAAATTCACATTTTTGGTGGGACTGCAAGATAGTACAACCATTATGGAAAGCAGCATGGAGATGCCCCAAAAAACTGAAAGTAGATGCTCCATTTGACCCTGGTGGTCCTCTTCTGGGGATCTTCCCAACAAAGCTAGAGTCATCATAGAGGAGTGACGCACACATGTCATTTACAGCAGCGCAATTTATAACAGCCAAATCTTGAAAGAAGCCAATCAACGGATGTGTGAAGAGAACGTGGCGTATTTAGAAAATGGAGTACTACTCTGCCATAAAGAAAGATAGATTTGAGTCATTGTAGGAAAATGGATGCACCTCGAGACTGTTATGCTTAGCAAAGCAAAACCTGACGCACAAGCTTAAATACTGTGTGACTTCTTTCCTGTGAAAAATGCACACAATGAAAAAAGTAACAGAGATGGGAGACAGCAAGAAGATGGTTTTCGTGGTGAAGGGGAGCGGGGTAGGAAGGAGAAAGGGCAGTAAAAAGGATCAAGAAGTGATATGGAAATGCACCAGCCGTGCAAGCTGATTGTTATTATTATGAATCGCAAACACGTGCTAATAAATAGAAATAATTTGTGACCCAGGGATATGGCCTTACTTTCTATGTCTGTTTCCTTGTTTTAAGAAAACTGGGAGCTTGGATTACTAGGAGAAATAAGACACTATCGTGAAAGTGACAGACAGGATACCCGAGCACAAACAGATTCAGAGATGATCCTGCTGGTGGGATGCCTGGCTGACCACGTGCTAGGTACACGGTTCGAGGGCAGTGGTCCTGTTCTTGTCCATAAAATGAGGCCATAGAAGTGCATGCCTTTGCCTGGACCTTAGGGGTCTGTGCTGTCTGAAGCATTATTGAACTTGGCCTCCAGAGACTCCTGGGATGGGTGGCGCTTGGGCTGTTTTGGGAATGAAGAAAAGAAAGTGCAGAGAGATGAGCTACTCTTGCAGTTGGACAGCTGGCAGGCCTGAAGGGCTGCAGAGCCCAGGAGGCTTTTCACTGGTTATTGGTAACTCGTGCGGTGACAGTGCTGCTGGCCATGCATACTACTAGCAGTGGAAGGAGGAGGGAAGAGAGATGACTCAGGCGGTGCTTGGATCTGAGTTCAGTTTATCAGAACAGTGTCACGGGGAAGGGCTCATTGGATTGGGGATCCCCCCCTCCTGGTGGGGCACACTTCTGGTGTGTCCAGGTGGGATGCGGGGTGGGGCCTTTGGTCTATATTTGGTCTCTGGCCTTTGTTTCTTGGTGCTGTTCCACCACCATCACCTGAGCCCCTGCCCTTCGCCATGCCCACATGCCGTGACCCCTACCTTGGAGCAGCCAGCCATGCACCAAATCCCCTGAAACTGTGAGCCCGATGAAACTTTGTCTCCTTTAAGTTGTGGGTGAGGGTGGTGACGGTGATGGGTGAGGGTGGTGCCCCACCAATGAGAAAGTTGATGAGTACACACCCACTGCAAGAGGGTGGAAAGGAAGAAAGCTTCCAGACTCAGCAGACGCAGTGGGGCTTTGGGTCAGGGAGGGTGGCACAGCCCTTGCAGGGGTTCTGTCTCAGAAGGAAATAACATGCCTACTGCGGGGCCCCAGAGGCCAGCGGGGTCCATGTATGGAAAACTACTCTCGTCACTTGTTGCTGGGACACAACACCCACGACTTAAGGGAGGAGCGGTCAATTTTAGCTCATAGTTTCAGAAAGTCTGAGTCCCTTCCTGGGCAGCTGGCAGTGGCGGGAGGCCTTAGTGCAGGCCTCGCTGCTCATGCTCTGCCACAGGAAGTAGAGGGCGGGCAGGGCGGAGCTGGCAGCAAGGGACACCCTTCCGGTTTATGCCCCAGGAATCCACCCTTTGCCACCCGGCCCCACCTGTTGAGAGCACAGGAAATCAGGGCGTTAACCCAATGGCTGGATCACCCTCTAACTTGTGGTGGCGTTCCAGATCCAAACCATAACAGAATCATACCCGGGACGGTCGTTTGCTAGAGTTGCAGTGGGCGCAGAGGTCCTGGTGGGTGGCCAGCCTGGGACTTAGGGCACTGCTGGGGCATAATGAAACTCTGGGACTTGTCTATGCAGAGGCTAAATAAGTCACACCCTCGACTCACAGGGAGCATCAGCACTTGCCGCGGTTCTGCATCCACGATTTTTACTGACCTGCGGTCACCCTGTCACTGGGGTGGACACCTGTGCAGTGAGTTGTCACGCGTGAGTGAGGACCTCTGTGCAGCAGCTGTCACCCGGCCGGTGCCATGGGAGTGGCTCCTCTTCCCCTCTGTTCCTCCCTCCTCCCTCAGAATCACTGGGCTGTGTCGCCTCCTTCCAGAGCAGGGAGTCAGGGGCAGAGTGCTCCGGCCGAGCTGTTCTTCCATATGTGGGCACAGGAGAGTGGGGCCGCAGGGAGCCCCGACCCAGACTTCAGGGAGCAGCAGCCCCGCTGGCTTTCAATGAGAAATACAGGCGTGACAGAAAACTATGGGGACTGTTCATGTTTTTTAAAATTATAGTAAAATTACAGCCACTTTGCCATCAATTCCCCTGAAAAAAATCCTCCCCATCCCCTTTGCATGCCCTTGTCGCTTGCTGCCGCAGCTCTGGAAGTCCTAAGTGTCTTCAGTGGCACTGTCATGGCTGTCCCAAGATCCTGAGTCCATTAAAAATGTTGACATTCGCTTAGGAGGCTGAGGCAGGAGGATGGCTGTGATTTCGAGGCCTGGGTTTTCTAGTGAGTTCAGGATTAGCCTGAACTACAGAGAGAGAGCTTATCTCAAAAAAAAAACCTTCAAATGTTGACTTTTCATGTTGACTTTGAGAAATGGCCAGAAGCCACAGCCACACAGTACCAGATCCGGTGAATAAGGTGGATGAGGACACACTGTCATAGTTTTAAAAGGCCACCTTTATGCTGGATGGCATCGGGCAACGACAGTCACTTTGTGTGTGTGTGTGTGTGTGTGTGTGTGTGTGTGTGTGCGCGCATGTGCACATGTGTGTATGGAGTGCTGGTATGGAGGAAGCCCAGGGCCGTCACACTGAGCTACATCCCCAGCCCATTTTTATCTTTGTTTTGAGGCAAATTCTTACTAAATCACGAAGTTGCCCAGGTTAGGCTGGACCTTGACATCTTCCTGCCTCAGCCCCCTAGAGCACTGGGATGACAGGCTTCACTGTGCTTTTGATCACACCTGATAGAGACACTCAGGAAGGAGGACTCCCAGAGCGCAGGATGCACAGGCCTACCCGCCATGCGTGTTGACAAAGAAACGAAGTCTGGATGGGCGAGGGGCAGCCTGAGGACACGGGGGACCCGAGTCAGCACCTGCGTGGGGCATCACGTACAGTAAAGTCATGTCACCCCCTCCTGCCCCGCATAGTGGCCAGGCCCCAGGACGCAGGAGTATGGGTAGATGTAGGGAAGCGGGAGCAAAGTGAGGGAGGGTGGACCGGACCAGGATGGGAGAGAGGCCTGGCCACCGGGTCCCCGCCACTGGAGTGGGAGGGCGGCCACCAGGAGCGGGCAGCAATGCTGGGGGTCCACGCCTGACAGGGGCTTCAGCAGAGGAAACAGCTGCTGGGGGCCAGAAGCAGTGGGCCACAGGATGTGGGGACATGGGGTGCAGCCCTCCGGGTCCTTCCTCGCAGCCCCCACACGCCCACGGTGGCATTCACTGTCTCACTGACTGTGGGCAGAGCCGAGCTGACCTAGGAGGCTCTGGGTGGGGCAGCACTGCCTGTTTGTGTCCCCAGCTCAGTCCCGTGCCACACACACACCATTCCCCACGGTGGGGATTTTGATTTAGGGGACTCTGAGTGGAGAAAGGGCAGCCGTACTTTTGAAAGTATATATTTGTACAGATGGTAAAATAGGCATAGACACTTGGGAAGTGGGAGCCGTGAGGGTGGAGTTTCAGGCTGACTGGCCCTGGGAGCTGCCCCAGGACGGGCTGGGGGGCAGCACATCCAGGTGTGATTGGGAGGGTCACCGCAGCGTGGCCTCAGGTCCTGCACCCGGCCCGGGCCCTTCCTCTCTGCACCGGGCCTGGCCTCTGCTCCACTGTCACCCTCGGTTGGGAGGTTCCTGCCTCAGAGCGGCTGGCCCTGCACCGAAACCAGCAGCCAGATCTAACGTTGCCCCCTGGAAGCCGTGGAGCTGGCTCTCAGCAGCAAGGTGGCCGGTCAGCATGCCACCAGAACCATGTTTAAATCCACTGCTCAGTGGGGTTAAGTCACTTAGGGTGTGCAGACACCCCCACCTTCTACCCAGAGGACATTTCTATCTCGCAAAACCGGAACTATATACTCATTAAGCAATGTCCCATGGCACCATGCCCTCAGCCCGGCCATGGCACTTTCAATGAACTGTGTGCACGTTTCTCTCTCTGTGTGTGTGTGTGTGTGTGTGTGTGTGTGTGTGTGTGTGTGTGTGTGCGCGCGCGCAGTACTGGGGATTGAGCCCAGGGCCTTCACACTGAACTACATCTCCAGCCTATTTTTATTTTTGATTTTGAGACAAGGTCTGGCTAAGTCACCAAGTTACTCAGACTCGGCCCGAATTTGCGACCCCCTTGCCTCAGCCTCCTGTCTCTATGAATCTGAGTGCTCTGGGTACCACACGTAAATGGAATCGTACAGTGTTTGCACGTTGTGACTGGCCGATCTCACTTAGCATCCTACCTTAAAGGTTTATCCATGAATCTTGTGCGGTTTGTATCATGCTTGCCTTCCTTTTTCTGGATGAGTAATACTCCATCGTGTGACTGTGCATATCATTGTTATCGTAGGACTGGGATTGGATTCAGGCCTCAGCTGTTTTTTTGCTTTATTTTGAGACAGGGTCACACTAAACTGCCATGTTTCTGAGGCAGGGCTTAAACTCGTGACCTTCCTGCCACAGCCTCCTAGAGTGCTGGGATTGCAGATGTGTGGCCCCTGGCCCGGGGGTGTAGTTGTGCATCTGTTGATGGATTTCGGGTGCTTCAACCTCTCGGCTCTTCCGAGCTATGCAGATCATTCAGAACATCAATTTGGGATGTACTTTCAGTTCTCCTGGTTACATGGAGACTTTTCAGAGACCTTCAGCTGACAGGATGCCCGCCTGAGGGTAGGGGAGTGAGGGCGGTGAGGGGTGCCAGGGGCTTGGGGACGGTCACAGGCACAGGGAAGATTGGCAGGGAGGAGGAAACGAACAGCCGCTGCCTGAGGCTGCAGAGGAAGTGATGCCACCTCGGGGACTGCCGGGGGTGGGGGAGGCGGTGGTGAGGGGAAGAGTCAGGGCCGGAGGTGGAGGAACATGACCTGGGGCACGACGGGAAGGTCATGCCAAGATCAGGGATGAGTTGAGGCTCTGGGCGTGGATCTCTGCACGCTGCAGGGAAGAGGTGTGGAAAGCACTTAAAAAAATTAAAATCCAGCTTGCCCTGCCCAGTGGTGCAGGCCTGTCACCCAACACTCCGGGAGGCTGAGGCAGGAGGGTCACAAATTTAGCCCCATTTAGACAATCTAGCAATTTAACAAGATCCCGAATACTATCCTCAGCGACACCAAAAAAGAGAGAAATCCAGCTTACTGGAGGGCAGGAAATAACAAAAGATAGTGGTAATCGTGTCCAGAAATGGACAAAAAAGTCTTTAGAAGGTTGCGAAGTGGCTGACAGGCCTGGCTGCACAGGTGGCAGGCCGGGCCATGGGGCGGGCTTGGGGGGCTGTAGGAGCAGGTGGAAAGAATGACTGGGAGGAGGATCCAGGCTTGGCTGCGGGCCAGAGGGCACAGGGAAAGGTCAAGGAAGGAAGGGAGTTGGATGCCGAGGAAGTGCTGAGTGTCACATACCTCTGCAGGCCCAGGCCCAGGGGTGCGGGATGTTCTGGGCCCTCACACCCACGGGCCACATGGCAGTCCCAGGGCCTCCTGGGAGCCGGGCTGGCCAGCAGCCTTTGCTGGGCTCAGCCTGACTTCCTAGCCTGGGAAAACTCTCTCTCTCCCTTTCCTTTTCTTTCTTTCTTTCTTTCTTTCTTTCTTTCTTTCTTTCTTTCTTTCCCTTCCTTCCTTCCTTCCTTCCACATTTTTATGATTCTGATGCCTGAACTTGGGGTCTTCACACTTAGATACATCCCAGCCATTTTTAAAAGTTTTTGATCTTGAGACACAGTATTGCTAACTTACTAAGTTGCCCAGGCTGGGTTTAAACTCGCGATACTCCTGCTTCAGCCTCCCAGAGGGCTGGAGAGACAGGCCTGTGTCAGTGCCCCAGCCTCCCCTGAGAATGTTGCCACACCCAACATCTTTCTGGCTCCTTGAGGAAGGAGCTGTCCCTCGTACTCATTCCATGGCCCCATTTCTGCTGTGGCAGCTTGACTCAGGATCCGGGGCCCCTGGGGACAGCTACCCCAGACCTCAGGGGGGTCTTCTTGTGACTCATGACTCAGCCTGGTGACTTTGCCCTTCCAGAAGTCCCCGCCCGCCCGCCTTCCTGGATGGAGGCAGCTGGGGCTGAAGTGACAGTCCCCAGGGAGCTCATTTTGAGCTCATCTTTGTATTTTGTTTATTGTTTTAAATCACAAATTTTAAAAGCAGGGGTTGCGAAACACCTACCCCAGCCTCCACCCTTCCTCCCAGGTGACGGAGATGTCTTATTGATCTGGGACTCTCTTCATCTGGCATCTGACAGCCGGGAGGGGACATTGTCCCTCTTGCTCAGATGCTCCCACCCCACTGGTGCTGGTTGGCATCAGGTCACCGTCTGTCACTGCTCCCCGGGTGGGGACGGGGTGGGGGGTGTGCAGCGCTGCCCTGAGTGCTGGCCAGCTACCTCCTCCTGCCTCTGCAGCCTCATGGGCCTCAGGCTGCGCTCTGCACACAGCTGCTGGACCACATGTGAGTCTGTTTGCTTTTCTTTTTTCTTTTTTGGTCTTCTTTCTTTCTTTCTTTCTTTCTTTCTTTCTTTCTTTCTTTTTCTTTCTTTCATGATCGAGTCCAGGGTCCAGCTATATTCCCAGCTCATTTCTGTTTTGCATTTTGAAACAGAGTCTCTTTAAGTCCCAAAGTTGCCCAGGCAAAACCAGAATCTGCCATCCTCCTGCCTCAGCCTCTTACCTGGCATTTTGCTCTCTGTTGTCTTTCGTTCCCTCTTTCTCCCTCCCGGTGGTGCGACAGGGGCCCTCTGAAGGACAGGCCACTGAGGATAGCCACCTGCTCCCCCAGGCGGCTCAGGTCCTGACAACAGTGCCCGTTTGTGGGGGGTCAGGCAGGTGGCCAGCTCTCTTCGCGCAGCCCTGACCTTGGCTGACACAGTGGAATTTGTTTAATAAACAGAACAGTCGGAAAGAGTTAACTGTGAAAGATGCAGGCGGTGGGAAAGAGACAGGTGTGAGGGGACATGTCCACCCTCTTCTTGTGTGTGCATGACAGGTTCGCATGCCAGGGCGCCGCTGCCCAGCACCACCAGGTCCCTGCCACCCAGGAGGCCCTGGGGGCTGCTCCCAGCCATGCCCGGCATCCTCTGCACATCCCAGCCGGGATGAGAGAGCCAGGGCGCCCCGCCAGGCCGCTGGGAGGTTCCCCGCCACGCTCGCTCCTGGCTGGACCCTCCAGGGCCTTGTCCTGACTGGGCGACCATCCAGTAAGGAGCCAAGAAATGTGGTTGATGAGATACGGGGACTGAATTTTTAATTTTAATAAATTTGCCTTTAAAATTGTACAAGGCTATTGGAAAATTTTTAACTGTCCTAAATCGGGTATGGGATCTCCTGTACCGAAACCTGGAGGGCTGCTACCTTGGGGCAAACTTTATTATCTTAGTGGAGCTGTGCTCTCCGTGTGAAGCGTACCATATTTTGGAGGGTTGGTATGAAAATCAAGAAGTTAGAAAATCTCTTGGGTAGTTTTATATCAATTACATAATGAAATAGTAATATTTAAAAAATACTATGTCATGGTTTGGGTCTGGAATGTCCCTAGATTGCCTCATGGATTTGGGTGTTGTAAAATACTACGTGTCTGTCCTTGTTTAAAGGTGGGACCTGGGCAGAAGGGGCAGGTCACCAGGGCGGACCTGCAAGAGTAGCTCCGCCCTTCTGCCGTACATGATCTTCTGAAATTGTAAGCCAAAATAAACCTTTCCTCCCTTAAATCATGGATGCCAGCTACTCTGTCTCAGCAATGAGAAAGCAACTAAGACATACTGCATTAAAATCTATGTATGTTTATTCTTTTTTATTTTTACTTTTTTGGTATTGGGATCGACCCCATGGCCTTTGCACTGAGCTACATTCCCAACTCATTTATTTATTTATTAGTTTGAGACAGAGCCTTGCTGGTTTGTCCAGAATGAGCTTGAGCTTACGATCCTGCTGCCTCAGCCTTCCAAGCCGTGAGGATCAAGGTGTGCCCCCGCACCAGCACGGCTGAACATACAGGTGTCCCAAAGGTTGCTGTGCACACAAACATATTTAAGAATACAATACAAAATGGAAATGTGCTTGCTCTTTGGTTGAAAGCAGTCATGGGCCATGCAGACGCAATGGGAGGGGACGCAGACCCCATGAGTGGGCAGGAGGAGTGGGGGCCGTATGTACAGATGACTGTCCTTAGGCCCCAATCTTCTAGTGTGTAAAAAGAGAGCAGATCACAGTTGGTGATGAAGTTGGGATGGGGGTGGGGGAGCGGGCAGTGAACAGGATGCAGGCTCGAGACACATGCGTGCCAGTCCCACCTCCCCCAGGCCAAAGGTAAGTTTAATATGACACCTATGCACTGATAGAAAGGATTATTGCAGGAAAAAGGAATCTTTGTACGTTAGACTGTTTTGACAAACGAACAGCACAGGAATGTTTCAGAAACAGAAAGAAAAGACGCCATACGCACGTGCACCTGGCTGACTCAGGAGCCTGCACCAGGGCTGGGCATTGTCACTGTGGCTGAGTTCCAGTCAGAGGGGCAGTTTCAGGTGGATTGTGAGATCCTCTCTTCTCGTTTTAGTGGGGTCTACACAGCGTGTCTCACCCCTTCAGGAAACCCGAACCTTCCAAACTCCTTGGCCTTCCCTTTTGGGGTCACTTGTGGTGAAAGGTCATCCCTCCTTTGTGGCTCAACTTAGAACCCCAGGACCTGCGGCCAGGGTTTGCATGAGCTCAGTGCTGTGCCCCTCTGGAGGCACGGAAGTCGTATGTCCCTCCGTGCAGGACTGGCCCGTGGCAGCCGGCAGCAGGCCCGCACTCACCTCACGCTGCGGGGGTTCCTGTGTGGATCCGACTTTCCTCACCAAGCGGTGACAGCTGGAGTGGGTGGAAGGAGCCAGTTAAGTAAGGGTCAGTGTGAAGCTGGGCTGCTGGCACACACCTGTGATTCCAGCACTCCGGGAGGCTGAGGCAGGAGGATCACAGCTCCAGCCCAGCCTGGGAATGACTTAGTGAGACCCTGTCTCAAAATCAAAACTAAAAAGAAAGGGTTTGGGATGTAGCTCAGTGTGGAGAACCTGGGTTCTCCATCCAGTGCCACAACAGCCAGTGTGATGTGAATTGCAGTCTGGTCTGACAGGGTGACAGTCCCAAGTGTCCTGCACCCTGGCTCAGCCTGTTCCTCCCCAAGACAACTGCTGTCTGGCAGAGGGGACATCACGGCACAGTGGGTTCCTGGACCAGTGGTGGACATGGTCTTCGTGGCCTTGGCCAGTCCTTCCCTCAGCTCTGGGTGACATCCCTTCCCCACTGCCACCTGTCCCACGGCACTCACGGCTCAGGCTAGAACACCTCACTTGTCTCTGTGGCCTGGGCAGCCACATCCTTCCCAACTCAGCCTCGGCATGGCTCCTCTGCAGCTGTGGCCACTCTGTGACCCAGACATAGCTGCCCAGATATCCCAACCCACATGGCCGACTCCAGGCGTTGGCAGGGGGGACCCTGCCCCACTTACCCAGTGTTCCCCAAGACTCAGCTCTTCTGACCCTCACCTTCCCCTGCCGGCCACACTGCCCGCACCAACTTCTCCTGCCTGTGGGACTGGGGATTGAGTCCAGGGCCTTTGCACTGACTTATATCCCAGTCCACCCCCTTTTTTTTGAGACATAGTCCTACTAAGCTAAGTCCGAGGCTGGGTTTGAACTTGCAGTCTTCCTGTTTCAGCCTCCCAGAGTGCTGGGATCACCAGGCCTGCACCACCAGACCCTACTAATTTCATTCTTCAGCGCTTCCACTTCCTCTCACAGAACAAGCTGTGTTTTTGTGGTGTGTCCTAGGAGCATCTGGAGGGAAGTGGACAGAGGGGGAACACGCTTGTCTACAGCTTAAGAGGGCCTGTGCCTGTCCCCACAGCCACGGCAGAGCAGCCGACTCCAGGGGTCAGCAGGCTCAAGTGTGCCCGCCTGACAGCTGTTGAAAGCGTATTTTGGTATGGTAGATGGGTTTCTTTTGTTCAAACACTAAATCTATTCTGTAAATACTCTGCTCAGATTTTTGATTTGATATTTTTTGGTTGGTTTTTGTGGTTATTTGTTTTTCTGTCTTGATTTTTTTGAGTTGAAGCCAGGGTCTCACTAAGTTGCCCAGGCTGGGCTCAGATCCTCCTGCCTCAGGCTCCCAGACTGCTGGGATGCCAGGCCTGTGCCACCAGGCCCGGCTTGCTTTTCTTAAGGACATACATATCTGAGTGTCTCAGCTCGAGCTGCCATATCAGGATATGACCAGCTGGAGGACTTGGACAGCTGGATTCGACTTGGCTCATTACTGGAAGCCAGCAGCCCAAGGTCAAGGTGCCAGTGGGGTGTGGCTGGGGCTGGCTCCTCCCTCGACTGGGCTGAGACTGTGACTTCTGGCTTTGTCCTCAGATGACCTCTGCAGTGTGTGCAAGAAAGAGCTCTGCCTCTTCCTATCTGGCCAGTAATCCTGTTGGATTAGGACTTTAGGATCCTGGCCTTGTGGTCTCATCTCACGTTAATTACCTCCCAAGAGCCCTGTCTCCGAGTGCACACGTTGCTGGGATTTGGGTTTCAGTGGAGGACTTGGGGAGAAGCACACCTTCGGTCCCTAGAACTGGGGTTCTCTGTTTTGAACTGTTACATGTGCTTTGCAAGTATATATGTACAAGTGTCTGCTCTGAGGTCCCAACTTTCCATTCTGGTTTGTTTGTTTGTTTGTTTATTTATTTATTTATTTATTTATTGAGACAGGGTCTCGCTCTGCGGCCCAGGCTGGCCTGAATTCACTATGGAGCTCAGGCTGGCCTTGGACTCACAGCAATCCTCCTGCCTCAGCCTCCCGAGTGCTGAGTGCTGGGATTACAGGCGTACGCCACCACGCCCAGCTTATGTGGTGCTGGGGAATCGAACTCGGGTACTTAGCACTTGACTTAGCACTTGCTCAAGCTCTTTAACCGCTGAGCCATTCCTCCAGCCCCCAACTTTCCATTCTGTTGCTGCATTCCTTGGGATAAGTTTCTTGTGCCGTTTTTTGTATTTTGTTTGTTTCTGTGACTTGTTTTTGGCTTTCTGCACAACCGAAACAATGAACCGGCTGGTGATGCTTCAATATTTTTGGAAGAATGGCCTCTATGCTCTTTGAGCGCAAAGGCCTTTGCACAGGTTGAAAGAAGACATGTTTAATTTATAGTGCTGGGGATGGAGCCCAGGGCCTTCATACTCAGCTATGTCCTCAGGTCATTTTTATTTTTGATTTTGAGACAGGGTCTTGCTAGTTGCTTGAACTTGCAATCCTCCTGCCTCAGCCTCCCAGTGAGCTGGTTTGACAGACTTGCACCACAGGGCTCCATGACGGAGCTACATTTTAAACCAACAGTTCGGTTTTTTTCAGATGTTTCCTACTTCTCTGAAAAATTTTGATAATTTATATTTTTTAGAAAGTCATCTACATCTGGGTTTCAAATTTACTGGTGTGAACTTGTGCAATATGACTTCAAAAAGTTATCCTTTAGACGTGCATATTCTTTTTTTTAGTTTTGAGACGGAGTCTCGCTCTGTAGCGCAGCCTGGTCCTGAACTCACGATGGCACCCAGGCTGGCCTTGGACATTTTTTTGTGCCTAATATTACCTATAAAGCATTTTCTCTTTTGTAACGAATTTTCTAGTCAAATGGTTTTTTGCATTAAATAAAAAGCAATGCTCTGGTTTTATTAATTTTGCAGTTTCCCCCATTTCATTAATTTTTGCTTCTA
Organism: Ctenodactylus gundi; assembly: GCA_004027205.1. Classification (NCBI taxonomy): domain Eukaryota; kingdom Metazoa; phylum Chordata; class Mammalia; order Rodentia; family Ctenodactylidae; genus Ctenodactylus; species Ctenodactylus gundi. The sequence goes on from PVKB01003013.1 coordinate 182,385, forward strand.
GAGCAGGGAACACATTTCTTCTTCTTACCTGGACTTTATTTATTTTTCCCTTTAATCTTCTTTTATATTTTATTTTTTGCTGATGTATTTGTTTATTGGTGGCACCAGGGATTGAGCCCAGGGCCTTCACACTGACCTATATTCCTAGCCCATTTTTTTAAGTTTTGATTTTGAGACCGAGCCTTGCCAAGACACTAAACTGCTCAGTCTTGTCCTGAACTTGTGATCCTCCTGCCTCAGCCTCCCAGAGTGTTGGGTCTGGCTTTTTTATGTCTTAATAAATGTGGTGAGAGTTTCCCCTGGAAGTCGCTGGGCCTGGCTGGGGGTGCTTTCATTAAGACCCAGGTCCTAGGCATTTACTTCCTCTTTCAGCCAGAAAACTTCCAAAGCGTGAGCTTACAGGTAAGTCAAGGAGGCTGCTCCTGGCTGACCCTGGCTGCCCACCTGGTCATTTCTAAATGTATTACATTCTGGCTGATGATCATGGCTTATCTTTTTTATTTTTGACAGAAATATAAGGTTTTAATTATCTTTTTGCAAAAAGGGTGACCTTTCCACCTGCAAGTGAAGCAAAGCACACAAAAAATAATGGTGGATGGAGATTTTAAATCCTTAGATCACAAGTCCCTCCCCCTGCCTTTCACCTATTGGCAGGATGTACAGTCTTCCTGATTAGATGTATGCTATTGGATCGGGGTCAAGTCAGTCACTGTGGTGTAACCTTTATTCCTCCTCCCCCTTTCTTCTTTGTCCAGTCACCTGGTCAGGTAAAAGGGCAGGAAACGGAAGGACCGCCATCTTTATCTGAAACATGTGCCATGGTTGCCATTGGGTGCTGCTTATTTTTTAACCATCTGGCACACTTTCACTTGTTGTTGAGAGTCAGTTGCTTCTTAAATTTTGTTGTAATCCTTTGATATCTATCTCATCAACATTTTGTAACTCACGCTTAGTTACGTTTTCACAAGGGACAAACAGAGTACCATTAAACAGAATGGCTGAGGGAGCCAGAGGACTCGTCTTTGCAACATTTGTAAGAATACACCCAATAGCCTTTATGAGACCCATAAGTAACACCATGACCTTTTCATGTTAATTTCTGCCCCTGGGATGTGTGCCTGATGCCACAGCTTCTCTTGGCTGGTGATCTGGATGCCTTTAACTCAAATGTAATGAGTCCAACCTTTTTCTGCCGTTCATACAGGGTATACTATATTGTTAAGTTGTTCAGGCTGGGCTCAAATTTGCCACCCTCCTGCCTCAGTCTCCTAGAGTGCTGCGATTACACTGAGCCGGCTCAAGTTTTTAAAATTTAAACATTTACTGTTTACTTTGATCATGCCTGGTAGGTTCAGAATGTCTGGTCCAAGAACCGGTTGGAGCCTCATAGGTCTGGTACCTGGTTATTCATTCACACAGGACAAGGCCCTGTGAGAACTGGGTCATGCAAGAGAAACTTCCAAAAATCATCAGGAAGTAGACAGTCAGAAATCTAGAGTATTTTTGGTCATGGAGGGACAGGCCCAAGGGGTGGCGGTGGGGGGATCAGTTACGGCAGAACTTGGCCCCCGTGTGAGCCATTTTTCCTCCACAGGATGGCAAGAGGAGTAAATTCGGGACAATTCTGTGAGCAGCTAGGGAGTCTCATGCCCAGGGATGAGATAAAACTCAGTCAGCGATGTGGGCCACAGTGGCGTAGCAGGAAACCCCCAGGCTGCAGCCTCCTGGGCCACTCATGGCCTCTCTGTCTCTCTCCCTCTCTCTGTCTCTCTCCCTCTCTCTCTCTCTAGGTATGTGACAGACCCCCACTGCATCTCCTGAGCTGGGGACAGAGGAGCCCTCCCCTCCTGTGTCCCTTCTCGGAGAGCCCTTGTGTGTCTGATGCTAAGGGCAGCTGGAGACGTTCCTTCTCCCGACCTTCGTCACATCACCTTTAACCTGATTCCCAGTGTTCATCCAGTCAGGAGGGGCTCAGCTCTGACCTGGGACCAGACACAGTCACATCGGTGGGACAGATTGGGAAAGGCCCGGCGTGCGGCAGGCCCACAGCTGATTCTGTGGGTGGGCAGACTGCTCACAGTTGGTTGGCCAGGGTCAGGGCCAGCTGGGGGTTGATGAGGAGTCCACAGATCGCCCTGAGTCCACTCGTACTTCTCCTAGACACACGGTCACTGTGTTGTTACTTATGAGCATTGAACACTTCCTTCTTTTTTCACTACTAGAGATTGAACTGAGCTGTTTCCCTGCCCAGTCCCTTGTTATTCTGAGGCAGGGTCTCACTAAGTTGCTAAAATGCCCAAGTAGAACTTGAATTATAACCCTCCTGCTTCAGCCTCCCAAAGTGCTGGAATTATAGGCCTTCATCACCATACCCAGTGTGAATGTTTAAATTTTTTTTTAAATGACAGTATGAAAGACACATTGCCACGAATCTCCCTAAAACCACCTCTCAATCCCACTGTTCCTGCTGGTTTCTAAAGTGGTACGAAGTCCTCATGCCTGAGAGTCTCACAAGGTGTGATCAAATTAACCAAGGTATAAGTGCCTCTCGGTGAAGGAGAGCTAGCGCTGCCTCCAGCGGTGCTGGCCAGTTTCTCTGCAGCGCAGTCCTCACTCCAATCCTATTTTCTTGGCAGCTCTGGGGATGGAAGTCAGCGCCCTGTGCACACCAGGCAGTGAGCTATGCCCCAGCCCCTGCAGCTCTCAAGAAACCAAAACTAGAAACTGACTCTACAGGTTCTTAGCAGAGCCGGCAGAGGCCGGTCAGGGGGTCAAGAGGACAGTCCTAAGTCCCCCTTGACCCAGCACCAGCTCCAGGCCCGTCGGACTCTCCAAGAACAAGGGAGAGTGGTGAGAGGTCTTATTCTTTGCTGGGACACATTACCTGGCGCCCATTACTTGAGGGAGGAAAGTTTTATTCTGGCTCCCAGTTTCAGAAAGTCTCAGTCTATTCATGAGTAGCTGGTGATGGCAGGAAGGGTCCAGCAAACAAGAGCTGCTCAGGGCACGGTATGAGGGAGGGTCTGGGACCCCCAGGAACAGCCGGGGCAAGACCATGAATCCTTCTAGGCCACACGCCCGTAATCCGCCACACACCTGTCACCTGCCCCTCCTGCCCAGGTCCCACCTCCCCTAACAGCTTGCAAAATCTGTAGGCAATTCACAACATCTGACCACATGAGGATTTGTGGGGGGCATTTGGGATCCAGACCCAGCAGGGGGGAATCTCAGCCATGTCTGCTAATTTTTATGTGGTGAAGGAGACTCAAACCCAGTGCCTTGCAAATGCTAAGTAAGTGCTTTAACCACTGAGCTATGCCTCAGACCCCGTAGCCCACATTTTTATTTTTGAAGGGAGGGTCTTCCTAAATTGCTAACTTGTCCAGGCTGGGCTTGAACTTGTGATCCTCCTGCCTCAGCCTCCCACAGCACTGGGATTATAGATAGGCCTGTATCACCAGTCCCAGCCCCGCCCCCTCCCCCCGCAGATGTGAAGGGGAGCACCGGCTACTGCACATCATGCGGATCAGGCCAGGCCTTGGGCTTGGCCTGGGATTGACCTGGTTCTGATGTGAATCTGTCTGACTCGGCAGTGATGTAACATAAATTCTGTGGATGCGAACCGCTTCAACACGTGCCAAAACCCCTGATGTTTTTCTGGACGGAACAGCCTCATCGTTCCCACGTGCCAGACAGCAGAAAGTGCCGAGAGGCAGGCTGGCTGAACTTCCGGCTTCGTACACAATCAGCCCCTTCGCTCCAACCCTGGGAGAAGCAGTGGGCGTCAGTGCCACCGAGGTCACCCGCCGCCAAGGGGAGCCTGGCTCGGCCCACTTCGGGATGCACCCACGAGCTCTCCGAGCTCCGCATTTTACTGCAGTAAGGGAAACAGCGAGCATCCAGTCCAAGCGCTGAGCCAGTTTAACCCCATCGCTTCCGGGTGAGACTCAGGTCACGACAGCGGAAGTGTCTTTCTCATCATGAGCGCAGCCATGACCTGTTCCCCGGTCACGGCTACTTGTTTCCCCCGTGGTACGTGCTCCGTGCACACCAGCCATGGTCGCTGTTGCCAGCAGTGCTGTTAAGTGCACTTCACACGCCTCTAGTGACGAGACGGGGCTTTCCCACGTTTGGATGCAGAAACCCGAGGTTGCTCCAGGCTCGCATGGGTCACAGGGTCAAGGCAGGTCCCAAGCCAGCGTGCAACTCTACTTCGGTGCTGTGGCCTGTGCTAATGCTGTGTGCCTTGCAGGTGTGTGTGTGTATGTGTGTGTGTGTGTGTGTGTGTGTGTGTGTGTGTGTGTATGTGTGTGTGTGTGTGTGTAATGAAGCCATCAGCCCAGAATTAGGAAGGATATGAGACCTTAATGAATAACCCTGCCATGAGCCAGATATACTAGCTCATGCCTGTAATTCCTGCACTGTGGGAGGCCGAGGCAAGAGAATCCCAAGATCTAGCTCAGTTTGCAATTGTATGACTTAACAAGACTCTGTCTTAAAATAAATAAAACAGGCTCAGTGTGAAGGCCCTGAGTGTATTCCCCACTGCCACACGTACACACTTGTATGCATATGCACACATGCATACACACACAGAGTGGAGAGTCTAAATCAGGTGTGTTTGCACACCACGGTCATCCCAGCACTACGAGATTGAGGCAGGAAGATCACACAGTTGGACCTGGCCTAGACAACTGCATAATTTAGCATGGGCTAGGGATGTAGCTCAGTGTGATGGCCCTGGGTTCAATCCCCACTACTGGAAAGAAGGAAGAAAGAAAGAATAATTGATTTCCTTTCTGGTGAGAGTGTAGCCTGGACTAGTGCTGGAATCCAAAGCATGGCAGACACAGGGCTGGGAGGTAGCCAGGAGGATGACCCAGTGGGCCTCGGCTGTGATGAGAGCTTTGGGTTGACCTGCCTTATGGTGGAGGTGGAGGAGAGGCAGAGAGAGCTGGAAGGAGGCAGCAGCTTAGGTGACATGAGCAAGTGTAGACACTGGCTTCCAGGGGCGGGTTCAGGGTTGACTTAGGAGAAGGGGAGGAAGAGAAAGGAGTTAAGGATGCGTTTCCAGCTTCTAGCTCTGATGAGGGAGTGCACTCAGAGGAGGAGGAAGAGGCGGGTTGGGGGCAGGACCAGTGCTTCATGGCAGACATGCCCAGAGGGAGGAGCCAGAAGACATGTGGATTGGAATATATGGACATGGTTAGATTTGAAAAAATTACTATGATCAAAGACACACGGACATGAATTCTATCTACAATCCTCCCCTGGCTTCAAACACACTTATCCCACTAATGTGTTCTTGCCACTTTCTGAAGCAGTTCTAGAAAGACTCTTTCCTGACTGCCTTGAGTTGTCCTGTCATGGCTGCCTCTGTGTCCTGAACTGATGGAAAACATTGATCTTCCATCACCATTTTGACTTTGAGGAAGAGCCAGAAGTCACATGGGGCCAGATCCAGTTACTGAAGTGATGAGGACTCACCACCCTGTGTTCAGAGCCTGACTTTCCATTGCACAGTGCTGGGTAGTAGTGGCCACTGTGCTTTTGATCACCTCGGAAAGACTTTTGGGAAGGAGGACTTCCAGAAGTCGGTGAGAACAACAGGATGTGTGTGTTTAAAGAGGAGGGTATCTTAAGGGGGATTTGTGGCAATGAGCTTTTCATTAAATGATTTTTTTCACATTTAAACATTCATGGTGTATTTTGATCACTGCTTGTGATACAAAATGCCTGGCTCCAAATAAGAGGGTCCTGTAACTGATTGACCCCAAACACTATTTTCAAATGCTTTCTCCGTTGTCTTACTTGTTTAAAAAGTGTAAAAAAAAAAATAGAGAGAAGGAAATAAAATCTCAGCTCACACAATCCAGTGTTAGCCTTGAAAATGCAAGAAGTCTCTGACTTTTCCGAATAAAAATGAAGAGCTTCTGAGTAGCCAGCCTCACCCCCTAGGTTATGGTTGGGATCTGGAATGTCCCTCAAAAACCTCATGTTTGGAATGTGATTTGATCTAGAGATTAATTCAATGATTTCCTCAGCTGTTCAGAGGTAGGGCTTGGCCAGAAGGGACAGATCACTGGGGCTTGACCCGGAAGGGGTGGATCACTGGGACATGACCTGGAAGGACATATGCTAGCACCACCCTTGCTCACTCTCAGTCTTCTGTTCTGCCATGCTATGACGAGCTCCCGGGCTAGGCCTCAGCCACGTGTTTGCAGCATTGCCAGCCGCCCATCTCCTGAAACTGTGAGCTAAAAATCAACCTTTCCTGCACTATGGATGTTGGGTACTGTGTCTCAGCAACAAAATAATAATTGAGACATCTGGTCTCCTTGTCCCTCTGTCTCTGTCTTCATGCTTGCGCCCAACTGTGAGCACAGCAGCTGACTGGCAGTCTTGAGGTAATGAGAACAAGGCTCACCGGCTAGGTACGAGAGATGGAGGGACTGAGAGGCCTGCGAACTTGATGACACCGTGACGCTACTGTGTTAGCCCAGGCTGCTTGCCCAGACAGTTATGGTAGTACGAGCAGCACCGTCTCCTCGCTGACCTCTGCTGGGACCGGCCGGGGCTCTGTGTTGCCGAACAGACGCAAGCAATAACAAGAGCTGTCATCTCCATCGCCTCCTCCTTCATCACCAGGCCCTTCATCATCCTCACGTCTGTTTTCCCGCAGCTGCCAGAGCCTTCAGCTCACAGCTTTAGATTTTATGATCTCATTGAGGAGCCAATTAAGGCTTCGTCAGTGAACCTCAAGGCCGGCATTTCCCGGAGACTGTTCCAAGAATGTCAGTTCTTCCGGATATTAATAGGTTTTCTGAGAAATAGAAATGCTGTATTGTCAAGTGAACAAACTAGGTTCCTAGAGGGGACCTTTGTGACAGCAGTTGTCAGGGCGGCAAACCATGCAGGGCTTTTCAAAGGATCTGTGTATGTGGAGTTTTAAAGACCCCATTTCAGGCTGGGCATGATAGCAGAAAGTAATGCCTATTCTCTGGGAAGCTGAGGCAGGAGGATCAAGCTCAACCTGGGTAACTTAGTAATTTAACAACACCTGTCTCAAAATCAAATATATTTAAAAAGCTGCAGATGTAGCTCAGAGCTAAGGCCCTAGGCTCAGTCCCAGTAATGAAATGCAAAAAATAATATATTTTATAATTTTTATATTTTTTATTATTTATGAGCACCTTTCCCAACGCCAGCATGCGTGAGGACTCCTGCTGTGGGCCTTCCCATCCTGCTGCCCTTCCACCTGGCCCATGCTCCCTCCTGGCAGTAGAAAAGGCCCCGTCTCACCCTGGTGACACTCACCTGGCTGCAGCACTTCCGGGTATAGAAATCTCTGCACTACGGATGAAAAGACGGTTTCAAACATCAGAATAGGGTTAGGGGTACGGTTAGGTTAGGGATAGGGTTAGGGTTAGGGTTAAAAAAAGATTTAAAAAACCCCAAACATCAGAATAGAGACGGATTCTAGCAGCAGGAGCTTCACTCCATTACAAGGCACATGCTTCCTGATTTTTGGCTTTTGACACGAAGGATATACACGCTTTTTATTTTTGGATATTAGAGATCAACCCAGGACCTTCACAGTGAGTTTCATCTCTGGCCCGTATTTTAGTTTTGAGACCAAGACATTGTCACAGTTTGGATCTGGAGTGTTGCCAGCCCAGAGCCTCATGTTTGTGGATGTTGTGGATCATCTGTGGTTCCCTGTGCTGTTAGGAGATGGGCCCTAGCTGGAAGGGCTGGAACACAGGGGCTTGACCCGGAAGGGGCGGGTCACTGAGACTTGACCCGGAAGGATACACTGTAGCTCCACCTTCCTTACATCCTGTACCTGTCTGCCATTGAATGAATAGCTTCTCTCCCTGGCTAGGCTGTCTGGCAAACCCTTCCACCATTCCTGGCCACCGATGAATGGCTAAGACCTCCTGAAGCTAGGAGCTTACATTGTGGGTGTTAGGTAATATGTCCCACCCACAAAAAAAGGTAACTAATACCATCAATAAATAAGTTGCCCCGCCGAGGCTTGAACTTACAATCTTCCTGCCTCAGCCTCCCAGAGTGCTCAGTCTACGTCCCTGGGCCTGGCTTCTATGTTTAATTATTTTGCATCAGGATTTGTAATATTTGTCCATTGTTTTGACTAATTCTGTGTTAGTAATAACTAAATCCAGAAAAAAAAGTAAAACACCTGCAGCCTTTGGCCTATTTATGTAGTTTTGTTTTTGATATAGAGGGGAAAAAAGTATGGTGGAATGGCCAATAAAAGACTTTTAAACCATAAAATATGATTTTGGAATAAAATTCTGTTGTGGAGTAGAATGGAGGAAAATGTTCATTGAGCAGGAACTGAAGACAGATGTGTTAGGGTATACCTGTAGCCCCAAAACTCGAGGAGGCTGAGGCAGGAAAATGGCACAGCCTGGCAACTCGGGGACTTCAGAGGACTCTGTCTCGACAAAAGGAAGTCCGGAGATGCAGCTCAGGGTGAAGGCCTTGTGTTCCTAAAACAAGAAAATAAAACAGCAGCAAAACCATTCTCTCCATTCCAGCCCACGCCAGCACCCCGTGCCTGGGGCTGGCACTGTAGGCTCAGCGGGAAGACCCTGCCCTGCCAAGCTTGCCCAGCCACCCACGCCACCTGGGTTGTCAGCTCTGAGCCACTCTCCACTCAACACCTGGACCGCATCCCTGATGCCCTTGGTCCCTCCCCTGCCCTGTGCTGCGCTGCCTGGGATCCTGGCTGCCGTGGGAGAAGCGGTGTCTGCCTCCTAGCACAGGGCTCAGTGAATGTGCGGGATGCACAATGCAGTTTGACACAACCTGTGATTGAGCTCTTTTTCCAGAAGTGCTCTACCCAGGAAGAGGAAGTGCACAGAAAAACTGTCCTTTGGAGAGTTCAAGGTGCCACCTCTTCCAGGCAGCCTCTGGACCTTCTCCTGTCCCGTGGGGTCCCCAGCCCAAGGGATGGAGTCTGTGGTTTTCTTTGGCCTCCCCAGCATTCTGTACATATCTTCACATGTGACCGACCCTACAGTGTCTGGGAACCACCGACAGGATTGCAGAGTCTCCACTTGGCAGTGACACGTACCGTTGCCCTCAGGACCCAGCTGAGTGTCTGGCGCAAACTGCGGAGCCAGCAGTGTTCCTGAATCCATGGTCAAACGGCTCAGGGAAGGAATGCGCTTTCTGGGTCCAGAGCAGTGGGATGGGGTCCGGGGTCAGCCCCCTCTCTGGGACAGGGCCTTGGAACTGAAAGATGAGCCCAGCTGGTCTTGATGGCACGGGCCCGGAATCCCAGCTGTCCGGGAGGTTGAGGAAGGAGGACTGTGAGTTCGAGCCCAGTCTGGGCATCTTAGTGACTCAGGGAGACCCTGTCCCCAAATTTCAAAGCTGGTTCCACCTATAGTACCGCCAGCAGCCGGTCAGGCTGGAGAACAGCTGAGGGGGGATGGGGCAGAGTGCGGTGGTGGCCTGACAGGTTGCCTTCCTTACCCAGGTGTGAAAACACCCACACACTGGCATCCAGCCGTCATCCCGGCATGGCGGGAGGCTGAAGCAGGAGGATTTCAAGTCTGAGCCCAGTTAGGGAGATCTCGCCTCAAAATAAAAATGTTTAAAAGGAGCTGAGATGTTAGCTCCGAGTAAAGACTCTAATCCCCAGTGGAAAACCAAAACAAACCGGCTTGGGGGTGACATCAAGTGACATGAAGATCAAAGATAGGAGATTAATAAAGTTTATAAGCTGAGTAATAAAATGCTCAGATCTCTAAAATTCTACAGAAACATTTTATTTCCTTTGCAGTAGTAGGCCTAACCTTATACACATTCATTTGACTTAATAGGTTATGAAAAAAGAATTTTTAGCGCCCCCCTTCCCCAGGCCAGCTGCCTTCTCTCACACCCGGGGAGGCTGAGCCAGTACAGCCGCAGCTCCCAGCACGTTGGCCCTTCTCGAAAGCGGTCATGGAAGTCACAGTGCTGCCTTGTTTACTCAGGGCCAGCACCTGGCGATGCCCCCCGAAGGTGGCCGCAGTCGCATTTGGAAAAAGATGATCCGGGCTGGCGGTGACCTGGTTTTAATACTTCAGCGCCTTTGGGAACAGCTGGTGAGAAGCGACAGGCTGTTTCCCGCGGCTCTGGCTCCGCTGCCACCCCTGGGCGCGGGTCACCGAGGGTGCAGCCCAGCCAGGCCCATGGGCAGCCCTCCCTCCGCACTTCCGGCGCACGGCAGGGAGCCAGACAGCCCCAACAAGGGCCGGAAACCAGCTGGAAACTTCTCAAAGGCAGCAGCCAGGCGACTCTGTTTCTCTCCTGCGGGATCTAACTTGAGGTGGGGCCTCTACAAAGACAAAATGTTGCTTATTTATATATTTTTGCGGTTCTGGAAATTGAGCCCTGGGCTTTCACACTGAACCACATCCCCAGCCCGGTTTGTAGTTTGATTTTGAGACAGGATCTTGCTACAGTGCTGAGTTGTCCAAGCTGGGCTCGAGCTTGGGGTCCTCCTGCTTCAGCCTCCCAGAGGCTGGGATGACAGCCCGGCACCAGAGGGGCCCGGATTTCCATGTCACAGGACAAGTATTTAGTAAGTGTGGACTGTGGGCTGATGAGTGCTGGGCAGGCAGTGAAGAGGAGAGCCCACTCCCTGGGGTGAGGACATCAGAACGCCTTTCGTCAATAGGGAATCGCAGCCCCAGGAGCCCCGGCCCCCCGGAGCCTGCTGACTGAACCCTCTAAAGGTATGAACAGGGGAAGAAAAGGACCAAACAAAAAAACATCACGTGCACTTAAATTTTAAAAACCATTATAGCCATGGCACATTGCTACAGACACATCTCAAAATCCTCCTTCCTGCCTCAAACAAGTCCATCGGCCGCTGTGGGCACTGCCTGGAGGCCTCAATCCTGGCATCTGTATGAGGTGATCAGTGGTAAGGTGGCTCCGATGCCCAGCGCCTCCCACGGGAAGGTGGCTCGGGACGACGCCACGGTGCGCCCCGATCTCCCACTGCGTGACTTTGGGCTCTTCCCCAAAGTCAAACTGGCCACGAAAGGTCAGAGTTTTGAACCAACTCAGGACGTGAGGAGCCATGACCTGAAAACCCTCGGGAAAGTCTCCCAGAGCTCCTGCAGACAGCAGGCAGAGGAACGGAGGTGTCGGAAGTGAGGATGCGGGGGCCTCTTATGGCCTGTGTTTTCCTGTTGCAACTGAAACGTTCGCCGAGTGTTTGGATCGCATTGGACAGAAGCCGAGAATCCAGAGGGCCTCCTGCCCCTGCCCGTGCAGACCGGCTGGAGCTCTGCCTTCCCTCGGTCATGCTTATGCCATCCTGGTGGGCCGTGCTGGGGAGGGGCTGTCCACGCGTGGGGCAGTGGAAGGAACTGGCTCACCATCCGGGAAGGGGGCCTGTGAGGTGTGGGAAGGGCATGCCCAGCCTCTAGCAGAGGCCAGCTTAGCAGCCGCCCGAACCCTACCCAGCCGGGCCTGGAAGCACCTGCTCATTACCCTACCACTCAGGGAGGCTGAGGCAGAAGGATCACGAGCTCAAGCTCAGCCTGGGCAACTTAACCAGTTAGTCAGATCCTGTCGCAAAAAAAAAGAAGGAAAGAAAGAGAGAGAGAGAGAAACAACAAAAGCAAAAAATAATTAAAAAATAAAAATTGAGTTCATTGCAAAGGTCCTGAGCTCATTTCCCAGCCATGAAAAAGTAACACACAAACAATGAACACACACACACACACACACACACACACACACACACATATGCACACAAAAACTCTGTCCCGCTAGCACGGGCACAAACACGTAGATCCCAGACACAAGACCCGGTGACTGCTGGCCGTAGCGGGGCTGGCACGGTAACAACGGGGCTTTCCAGCTACAGAAAATCATTCTGAGCTGGGACCGTGAGGATTTTCACAGCAGCCTCTTGTTATCGTTGAGATGGGGTCTCGTGGTGCTGCCAAGGCTGGTCTGGCCCCGCATGTGTCCCTCCTGCCTCAGCCCCGTGAGCAGCCGGGACTCCGGGCACCTGCCCTGGTGTCTGCCTCTGGTTCATCAAACACCGTAAGAGTTAAGTCCTGCATTTCTTCCTGTGGTTCCTGGGCCCTGTCCACGCGCAGCTGTGCTGCGGCTCAAATCGCCCTCCCATCTGCTGAGTCACTAGCACGGCAGGGAGCCGGAAGGACCAGGAGCCTTCCCAGCATAGCGGGACACCGGCCAGCCCTCCTCCGGGACAGAGGGGCTGGGGCTTCAGTCTGCAAAGCCGGAGCCTGCCAGGAAATGTCCTGGGACCTTTGACATTCTGAAGGAAAAGGACAGAGGAAAGGGGAGATGGACGGGGAAGGAAGGGTGAGAATGAATGAAAAAAGTCACCCTAAATCTCGCTTCAGATTTTCAAACCACAGTCACAAACCCTGTCCTGGCCGCCTCCCCCTGGCTAAGCCCCACACCTGAGCAGACCCCAGTGGGACCCACAGTTACTTCAAGCTGCTCCCAGCTCAGACTCTCAGGGTAAACCCTAGGGACATGGCTCCGCGTGAGACACCCTGCAGGACCTCAGGCCGGGCTGGGCCGGGGACACGCCGGCCCCTCTGCGGGCTGCTGCTGGACCTCAGGGGCTCGCAGCAGCTCTCAGAGTCCAGCGGCCTGCAGTGGCTGCCAGGTGCCGGCTCTGTCTGCCCTGCCGGCTCCGCTTGAGGGGTACCTCATGCAGCTCTGACCCCAAGGCCACGTGCCCCCACGAGGGCGCTCCTCATGGGCTCACGGTCCCTTGAAGTCTGGGTGTCCCTTGCCACTCCTTCTCTGAGTTGGGACTTTCCTTAGAGCTCCTAGTTCATGCTGGAAGAAAACCCTTGCCCTGCGCCCTGGGGTGAATCCGCCTCGCCCCAGGGTCAGAGGGCGGAAGTGGGAGAAGCTTCCTGGCCTGGCTTCAGGAGCCTGTTCATCAGGCAGCCACCTGCCAAGTATAGTCACTGGAGGCCCCCAGGGCTGTGGGAAGCCGATGCAGGAGGATCACAAGTCCCAGAACAGCCTGAGCAACTTAGTAACTTCGTGAGATTCTGTCTGAAAAATCAAAACTAAAAAATGGGCCGGGGATGTAGTCAGTGTGAAGGGCTTGGATCGGGTCTGAGAGAGAGAGAGAGAGAGAGAGAGAGAGAGAGAGAGAGAGAGAGAGAGGAAGTGGCAGAAGGAAATGAGAGGGGCTAACAGAGAGAGCCCCTCCTCTGGGGATGCCCAGCACTGAGCTTAGGGGGACATAATTTGGGAGCTACATCTCAGGCTCAGACAGGCCTTAGTTTTAGGGTCCCAGCAGCCCATAACCAAGGCCCACATGCTGGGCGGCTCCCACATCACAAATGGACTGTTTCCCGGCAGCTCCGGAGGCCTGAACTGTGAGCTACGAGGGCTGCAGGCCCGGCTGGTCGCTCTGGTGGCCGGGAGGGAGGTCTGTTCTATCCTTCATCTCCAGGGGTCGCCGTCATTACGGCGCTTTGTAGCGTGTCCTCGCGTTCCCCAGTTTCTGGTTCATCTTTTTATTTCCCCGCAGTACTGGGGATCGAGCCCCAGGGCCTTGTCACTGAGCTCTGCCCCAGCACAATTTTACTTTGGATTTGAGACAGGGTATCGGGCTGGTCTCAAGCTTGCGATCCTCCTGCCTCAGCCTCCCGGAGAGTTGGGGTGACAGGTGTCTTTCCCGGGGCCCCGCCCTGCCTCACCTGTGCATGGTATTCTCTTGTGTGCACGTCTGTCTCTGCCTGCGGGTTTTCCTTTTCCCTGGGCACCAGGATCCACCCTGAGGACGTCATCAACTTTGTTATCTACAAAGATTTGATTTTTTCCAAATAGGGTTCCGGTCTCAGACATCGTGGTGGGGGCTTCAGGATCTTGTGGGGAACACTGTTCAGCCCCTCACAGCCTGCTGGACTTGAACCCCAGCTCTTCCCTCAGCTGGCTGTGTGGTCCCGGGAACACTGCCGGCTGTGTGGTTTTACAAAGACTGTTTAATAGCTCCAAAGCCCAGTAACCTGTTTAAAACAGGACAAAGCTTCCTCCCGAGGCGGGGATTAGCACAGCGTCAGTGGCCAGCGAGCCTGGCGCTGGGGGCCAGAGCCTCGCTGTGCCTGGAGCCCTGCCTTCGTGGCAGGTCTAGTTCGGGAATGCCGCCAAGGTCCCCCCCACAGGTCCCCAGGTGACGCCTTTCTCTCGTCCCTTCTCACCCCCAGCACTTAGGATCTTTAGGGCTCATTATATTTTCTGCACTTTATGACTCTATAACTGGGCTTAATTTTTACTTTGAGCCACTGTCCCCCCGGGGGGACTGAAACTAAAGGCTACCCATTTGGGGTTTCCCTTGTCCTTGTCTAGGGATTGTATTCAACTTCTGTGAGTCATGTTGTGCCAGGACTTGGAGCTGGGGCATGGGAACTTATTTGTGAGCGAGTGTGTGTGTGTGTGTGTGTGTGTGTGTGTGTGTGTGCGTGCGCGCGCGTATGGTATGGGGATCTAGCCCAAGGCCTTCACAATGAGTTACATCCCCAGCCCATTTTTAAGTTTCAATGTCAAGACTGAGTCTTCCCCGTTGTTAAGTGGCTCCCCAGGCGAGGCTCGAACTCGTGATTGTCTCATCTCAGCCTCCCGGAGTGCTGGGATGACAGGCCCTGAGCCTTGTTCTTCTTTCACGAGTCTGCCGGCCTTCTGGGGAAACCCCTAGTGTCGTGGTTGGTCCTGAGGCAGCAGTTCCCACAGGCCTCTGTCCTTGCGTCCCTGGAGGTCTGGTGGGGTTGTGAGCGTCTTCACGACTCCCCGGCGCATGGGGCCTTCTGCCCTTCCTGTCCTAGGCTGACAGGGGGTGGCTCTGGATCCATCCCAGAAGCTGTGCCCTCAGGGTCTCCGGCTTCCTCCAGGGCTATGAGGAGGAAAGGGGCTCAGCCCTCATTACCTGGGATCCCCAAAGCTTTCCAGGGAGGTGCAGCCCTCAGGACACTGCTTTAAGCATATCCTACTCCTGCCTCTGTGGGTGAAATCAATATTTTCTGTGTGTTTAAATATAAAGCATATTACAGGACAAGGCACGTGGCACGAGTCCCCCGGAAGCCCACTCACTTTGAGCACACTTGCCTCATTGCCCTGGCTACGTCCTGGAGCAAGTCTGTATGGAAGTCCTGTCTCCTGAGCGTCCTCACGAGGTCTGAGCAGAAATACAGGGCTGCTGCCCCAGAGGGGGTCCGAGGGGCCCAGACTTGCAAACGCACCATCCACCTCAGTCACCCGGTATGACTCCGACTCTTCCCTGAAGTCAAAATGACCATGAAAGGTCAACACTTTGAGCCGATCGAGGCAGTCACCACAGCGTACCTTAAGACGTTCCCCGAGTTGAATATGACCAGACGATATCCCAAGTGCACACATACATAAATAAAATAATTATAGGGAAAGAAGCAGACTTTCAGAATTCCTTTAGAGCGAGGCAAGAACAATGGAATAAGTGTTTTTGAAGCCGGGGGGGGGGGGGATTCTGAGAGGGAATTATGGTGATGTGTCCTTTACTGTAATCACTTTTTAAAATTTAAACACTCACGGTGTGTGTTGTTTACACCTGTGTTCGCCTCACTTGCTCCGCCCTGAGCCCGCTGGGCTGGGGAACCATCCTCTCTCTGCTGTGGCCTCCAGACACTAGGAGACACCTCATCCCTTCACTGCCTGGCAGGCTCCAAATTGGGAAGACAGAGGCAGGGGACAGCCTGTCCCCGCCGCCTGTCACCACTCTGCCCTGGGGCTGGGGCCTGAACTGGCCTGCTGCCTCTGGGGGCCATTTGAAAAGGAAGGGAGACGAGTTATTATTTATTTATTTTCCCCATGGCACTGAGGACTGAACCAGAGCTCTTGTGCCGAGCTACGGCCCCAGCCTATTTTCACTTTTTATTTTTCATTTTGAGACAGGGTCTTGTTAAATTGCTAAGCTGCCTCGGCTGAGCTGGAACTTTTGATCTTCTTGCCTCAGCCTCCCAGAGAACACGCCTGTGCTTCTACACCAAGTAAGAAGTTCATATTTAAAGTGTTATGATCTCAGCACTTGAGTGGAGACATAAGTGGATAATGGTAGTGGCCTGGGGCACCGTGGTGGCGGCTGCGTGGACTTGCTGTGGCCGTGGTCCAGCAGTAGGAACATCACAAAGACTCATGCTAGTCTTAGGGACCTGGGCTATCCCTCTCCTGGGCTCCACAGCTGGCCCCACCGGGGGCCCGAGGCCTGAGCCTCCCTCCCGCAGCCTTTGCGTGCAGATGTCGGGCCGGGTGACATCTCGTGGCTCTGACTGTGGCTCTCTGCCCGCGAGGGCAGCTGTGTGTGCACCCGTGCTCCAGGCTGCCTGCTCGTGTCACAGTTAATGTTCTACCCGCCTGACCTCTGCACCACCTGGAACCGGTCCCGGGCCACCCTCGCGGCCACCGGCCGGGAAACGCTTTGCCACTGACTCCCTGCTGACCTTGGCTGGGTTCTTGCCTCCCCGGCCTCATGCTCCCTCTGGGTTACTTGGGAAGGAGGACAACTGCCTGCTAGGCTGCCATGGAGATTAACCAAGCCCCCCCCCACACACCCCCCAAAGTGCAAGCCCGGCATGCAGCTCGGAGGGAAGCTGAGACAGGAGGATCACAAGTTTGAGTCCAGCTGAGCAATTTAGTGACTTAGCGAGACCCCATCTTAAAATCAAAAATAAAAATGGGCTGGGGATGTAGCTCAGAATGAAGGGCCTGGGCTTGATACCCAGTGCCAGCAGAAAGGAAGGAAGGAGGGAAGAGAGAGAGAGAGAGAGAGAGAGAGAGAGAGAGAGAGAGAGAGAGAGAGACAGAGACAGAGACAGAGACAGAGACAGAGACAGAGACAGGGAGGGAGGAGAGAGAGAGAGAAGCAAGTGAGCCAGCCTGGAGCTGAGGACCTATAGGACAGTGGCCGTGTGGACTTTCTGTGGTGGCAGCTGTGGAAGGGCTGCCTGGACTCTCTGTGAAGGTGGCTTGCCCTCACAGACCCCTTCCTTCACAGAGCAGGGAGCTGGTGGCCACAGAAACATCACTGTGACAGAAAGAACCCAGTGGGGGTACTTCACCCAAGTGTGGGACCATCACAAACACCCACACTTGTCTTAGGCCTCTGAGACTCAGGTCAGCAGTGACCTATGCACAGCTAAGCCTGGGTCCAGCAAGGTGCTTGTGGGGGGAGGGGAGGGGACAGACGGGGGGATGGGATGAAAAAGGCAGAAAAACCCCTGGGTCCCAGGAGCATGGGAGCTGTGTGCCCACCCCACCTCCATCACCACCTCTTTCCCTGAAAGGATGTCAGGGGCCTGGAAGAACAAGGTGCTCTCCCCACGAGGCCACCTGCAAGACAGTCCTCATAGGCCATCCTAGAGACAAGAGGACAGTACTGGCCCAGGCTCCGGGCAGGGTGGGGGGACACCACGGCTTGGGTGCCACTGCCCCCAGGAGAAGAGTAAAGTGCTTGTTCCCAGATGGTCCCACATCCCCTCCTCGCTCTTCCAGGTTCCTGTGCAACTGTCCCTTCTAGCCACAGTCCCCGCCGGCCACAAGAGGGCCAGTCACCCGAGTGACCGTCAACTCTTAGGAACTCGATGACTCAGTAAATGTGGCCATTAATAAAAATTCAATAATGTGAAGTTACAACTAAATTATGTCAGAATCCAAGACTTAAAAGATACCCAAAAGACACTGTTTCTTTCCTCTGTTCAGTTTTACCGTGATCTGTCCTCCAGGACCACAGGTCCATCACATCTGCCTGGTACCAATACTGTGCAAGGTATCATCAAAGAACTCAGGAAGTCTATACATTTATGTAAATTGCTACAATGGAATCCGCATTGCCACAAGCCCCCCTCCAAATCCTCCCCCTCTCCATGCCGCCTACCCACTGCCCTGGCCCCTTTCTGAGCAGTTCTGGAAGCCCTGATTCCTGGGGGTCTTTAGCCGGGTGCTGTGGCGGCCTCCATGTTCTGAATCAATTCAAAACACTGGCCTTCTGTGGTCATCTGACTGTGGGGCAGAGCCAGCATCGCGTGGTGCCAGATCTGGTGACCGAGGTGGATGAGGGCACCCCTCCACGCTCTTCCGAGCTGGCGTTCCGGCGTGTGGCACTGGGCAGCGGTGCACACTACACTGTTGATCCTGCCTGGTAAGAGGCCGCCAGAGCTGCCCCAGGTGGCACGTGTGTTTGGGGTGGGCAGTGGGCATCTCCGGGGTTCTCGGCAATGGGGCTTTTATTGTCACACTGGATAGGGAACCAGGGGCGGAGAGTTGTTGTTTTGTTTTGTCTTTGGTGGTACTGGGGCTGGAGCACAGGCCTTTACACTGAGCTAAATCCATTTTTAAAATTTTGACTTTGAGACAGGATATTGAGCTGAGTTATCCGGGCCAGGGTCGTGTTTGTGACCCCCTGCTTTAGTCTCCCAGAGTGCTGGCCTTACAGATTTGTATCTCCTGGCCCAGGTTGGTTTTTGGTGGTGGTGGTGGTGGTGGTGTTCTGGGGATTGAACCCAGAGAACGCTGAACGACATCTTAGCTTTATTTGTTGGTTTGTTTGTTTGTTTGTTTGTTTGTTTGTTTGTTTGTTTTTGAGACAGAGTCTCACTCTGTGGTCCTGGCTGGTCCTGAACTCGCTATGGAGCCCTGTCTCAGCCTCTCGAGTGCTGGGATGACAGGCGTGCACCACCATGTCCAGCTTACATAATGTTGGGGAATCGATCTCAGGTACTTACTGCTTGACTTAGTGCTTGCTAGGTGAGTGCTTTAACTGCTGAGTCATTCCTCTAACCCCTATTTTTAAAAAATTTTTGTTTCAGGCAGGGTCTCACTAAATTACTCAGTTTGGCCTTGAACTTGAAATCCTTCTGCCTCAGCCTCCCAAGTAGCTGAGATCAGAAGTGTGTACCATCAAGCCCAGCCTGGAATTTTTTTTTTTTAATACAAGTAACCCTTGTGCTTTGAACTGAATTTTGCCTGGTTTGTGTGTCTGTGTGTGTGTTGAATTCCTGACCTTCACTAGCTCAGAATAATATATCTGAAGGGAAGGTCTTTAAAAAGACGAGCACATTGAGTGAGGCCTTCAGGGTGGGCTCTAACCCAGCATCACTGGTGTGCCCACTGGAGGAGGAAGACACCAGCACACATGTGTAGAGAGAAGGCCGTGTGAGAACGTGTGCATGAGAGGCAGCTGTGGGCAAGGCAGAAAGAGGGGCCTCGGGAGACAGCAAACCTGCGGACACCTGGGTCGGAGGCTTCCAACCTCTGGAACGAAAAGAAGTTTGGTTGTGTAAGCCAGTGGTCTTTGGGCGCTAAGGACTCCTTTCACAGGAGGTAAAGTTTCCTCCCACAGGCCACGGGGAGGGGGAGAAAGGCCTAGCATCCCCGCATCAGACTCACCGCAGACCACTGGGCACCAGATTCCCATACGGAGCAGGCAACCTAGGTCCCTCACATGCACAGTTCATGGTAGGGTTCGTGCCACTCATCGGACCAGGGCAGAGTGACGGGGAGTGGCTGCTAACGCAGGTAAAGCTTCAGTCTCCGGCCAGTTGCTCACCTCCTCTGTGTGGCCCAGTTCCTGACAGGCCCGCCTGGTCCTGGGTCATGGCCTGGGCTCTGAGGACCCCTGGTTTAAGCACCAGCTCTGTGGTGCTTTGTCCTGGCAACCTTAGCAAAAGAATACACCTTTGAGGATGTTGCTTTGATGCTATACACGTCTAAGGGATATTAGCCGTGTTGTTTCCTCTGCTGTCCTCTCCCTCCATGGCCACTTGGCATCAGAAGGGGGGCCTCGTGCCACTCCATTCCTACTGCAGGACCAAAGCTGCGGGGACACGGTCTCTCTTCCTGGCTTCTTTCGTCCTTGGTACTAGAGACTGAACCCAGGGCCTTTGCATTGAGCTACATTTCTAGCCCAGTTTTCCTAATCATTATTTTGAAATAGGGTCTTGCTGAGTTGCTGAAGATGGGCTTGAGCTTGTGATCCTCCTGCCTCAGCCTCCCAGAGTAATAGGATTGCGGTTCTACACCACCAGGCCCAGTCTTGTCTTTTGTAAGACCTTAAATACATTAAAGTGGTTGTCAAATGAGTCGTGGAGAGGAGGCAGGGGCCCTCCGCCAAGTTAGAGGCAGATTCTCTGAGGCAAAGCGTGACCCAGGGGGATCCGAGCCTCACCGCCCGGCAACACCACAGCTTGGCCAGTGGCCAGCGACAAGCTGAGGCCTAAACTCTCCCGCAGCAGTGCCCGGGGCCTCCCAGCACGGCTCAGGGCCTCTCTGCGCCAAGCAACACCGATTCAAAACTTCAGAGCCCATGGTGAAGTTTCTCTGTGTTTAGGGGGCCCAAACCTGGACAGCCTCCTGCCTCAGCCTCAGGATAGGCACTTGAGCCTCCGTCACAGTGGAGACAGTGCCATGCGTCAGCCCTGAGCAGTGGAGACAGGCTCCCGGTCAGACCGAGCGCAACTTGGAGCAGAGAAGAAAGCAACGTGATATTTTTGCACGCGCCAATTTGCACGTGAAGTTTCCAGCTATCTGCACATGATTTTCAGCACTGAGCAGGGTGGGAGGACCCAAGGCCGAGCTGAGAACAGGCCTGGTGCAGGCTGGGGGTGTGAAGGAGCCAGCGCTTGCCTCTGGCCCCCTCCCTGTCTCCTGGCACAGGAGGGACTAATTACGCTGCTGTCTGCATCAGAGGGTGGAGCTGAGATTAACCAGCTAAGTGGGAGCTGGGAGCCCCTAGATGAAAGAGAGTCTAACCAGGGGGGCAGCCATGGTTACAGGCAGAGGGCAGCGGTCCAAGGGCAGCGGGTGGGCTCTGGGCCTCAAGCCTGTGCATCTTCTAGCCCCTAGGATGGCTTCTGTGAGCTCCTAGCAAACCTGGGTCAGGGAGGAGAATCTGCCATGTTTTCTTCCAGCCCCAGAAATAATCTTCCTTCCTTCCTTTCCTTCTTTCCCTCCCTCCCTCCCTCCCTTCCTATAAGGGGAGATTGGACCAGGGCCTTTGGTCTGAGCTATATCTTCAAGCCTTTTAAAAACATTTTTTTTTTTTTTTCTGAGACAGGGTCTCTGAGCTGTTGTGTATTGTTCAGGCTGGGTTTGAACTTGCAATCCACCTGCCTCAGCCTCCCAGAGTGCTGAGACTGCAAGTGTGCACCACCAGGCCAGACTTTAGCCTGAGAATTTCTGGATGCTTCATAAATGTGCCCCTATAAGGGAACTGAGTGCAGGAAGAGATCCTCCTGCCTCAGCCTCAGGACAGTCATAGCATTCACAAAAGCCGAGACAGGCTCAGCCCAGTAAGGCAGTGGTGAGTGGGATAAAGTCACACCAAGATCCAGCCTGTGCCGGCCGCCATCTTGGACTATCTCTATCCTCGGACATGTGAGCCTTTCGAATAGATCCTTTTGGTTATAATTTGTGTGAATTCTGCCTTTTGAAAGGACCCAAACTAATACAACAGTAGAAGACCCCACCAAGAACGCTAGGGGCAGCGAGTCAGGTGGTGTACTGGGTGTTTTATAGGAGACTCATGGCGATGTGCCCTTTGCAGGTTGGGGGGGGGGGGGTGTATGACTTCAAGCGGGTGCTGTGTGCTTGGGCCGCTGTCACTGACTAGATGTTTGTGGTAACTTTTGTCAAATATCAACATGGCGGTGGGTCCTCGTCCCATCACTGCATCTTACACCATGTGACGGCTGGCTCTTCCCCAAAGTCCAGCGGTCACGGAAGGTCCATGTGCTGAACCCAATGGGGACACCGAGGCAGCCACAGCAGCACACGTGCAGACCCTCGGGCAGGGGGACTGCCAGGGCCACCTTGGGAGCGGGCAGGTGTGTGTGGTGTGAGGGGGAGTGCGGGGGACTCACGGCCTTGTGCCTTTTACAGTGATAAAATAATAATTTAAACATTCACTGTGTTTTTTAATCACAACTCATAATAGGTGCTTAAAATATTGGTTGGATTGAATTCTTTCAACAAATATCACATTCTCTGTGAGGACCTGAGGAAAACTTGCTGTGGAGGCCGGGCATCGCCCTGTCCTGCCCCGCAGGTGAGCGGGGTGCTGGACGGGGGGCCTCCGTGCACCAAAACCCTCTGTTGGGCCTTGATTTAATTCTTTTATTCCTCTCTTATTCTTTCTTTCTTTCCTTTCTTTTCTTTTTGTTCATTTGAGCCACATTTCTCTCTGTAGTCTGTGGTGGCCTCAGACTCAAAGCAATCTTCCTGCCTCAGCCTCCCAAGTACTGGGATTATGGACATGAGCCATCACTTCAGACTGCCTTGTTTCTCTTAAAAAGCATCACTTGAGTATTTTTTCAATTGTAGCAAAAGCCTAGCACCTGTCCACAGCTTCTACAGAAGCAGTAGAGGAGACAGCACGAGTGCAGAACACCCCAAACTAGCCACAGAGGCATGGAGAATTTTAAATTCTTTGGCTCTCTCTCCTCCAGTGGCCGAGGTAGGACCGAGGCGGTGACTTGTCAGGGACAGCTGTGCTGCTCCCAGGCCCTCACCACTGGGCACAGGTTGGTATGAATACTTAGCTGACCTCTGACCTCGGGAAGGGGCAGGGACAGCCTTGCAGGCCCAGGAGGCCTTCCTTCTGCTCCCCAGCAGTGTGGTGGTGGCAAGTGACAGTGCTGGGGACCCTCATCAGTAACGCACATCTCATTAAACCCCCAACACAGCCCACCAGGGTGGATGTTACTATCCAAACAAACAAACAACAAAAAACCCCCCCAAAATTCGCTTTTTGTGGTTGAGGAATTCAAGGCCCAGCTGGTTTGTGGCATGACTTGACCAGGTTCTGCAGTGAGGGTCAGAGGCACACTGCCAGCTCAGAGCAGGGCGGGCTGTGGTCCTCATCTGGCCCTTCCACTGGGCTGCCTCAGTGCACGGCTGCACAGCCCCGGGGGCAGGGTGGGCAGGCTGGCCTGCAGGGGACAGGAGGTAGGCTGGTGTCCCTGGGCCACTCTGCAGGCCAGAGGCTGCAGGTGCTCGCTCCACAGCCGGCCAGGAGCTGGCGGGGGCAGCTGGGCTCAGGGCAGGTGAGCCAGTGGCCCTCGGCAAGGTTCATTCTATTTCTGAGTCATGGTTTCCTCTTCTGTCAAATGAGGATGGGCATAAACTACGGGACTTGAGGAATAGCACAGCGGTGAGAGCGCTTGCCCAGCAAGTACAAGGCCTTCAGTTCCATTCCCAGCAACAGACAAGCTGGGCATGGTGGCACATGCCTATAATTTCAGCCCTTGGGAGGCTGAGGCAGGAATATTGCTGGGAGTTCAAGGCCCTCCTGGCTAAATTGTGAGTTCAGAACCAACCTGGACTATAGAGTGAGACTCTGTCTTACAAATAAATACATAAAACAGAGAATTAAGATCATGTTGAAATACCACTTGTTAGGGTTCAGCTCTAGACTGTTCCCCTAAACTCTCATGTATTCAGAGGGTTTTTGGGAAGGTGATTGGATCATGAGGGCACTGTACTCACTGGTGGGTTTGTCCTGGGTGAGTTTGTGGCCGACGGGGCGTGTCTCCTCCCCTGGCTGTACCCTGCTCTGTCCATTTATGAGTGGCCGGCAGTGGTGGAAGGGCCTGTCAGAGGTGTGGCCGGAGGAAGGAGTTCACAGTATGGCCGGCAGGAAGCCAGGTGAGGGTGGAAGGGCAGAACTAGAGTGTAGTTCAAGGTGTGGCCCCAGGGATCTGCTCCACCCTACCGCCAGGCCCCACCCCTTCCATCAGGCTCCACCCTTCTGCCAGGCCCCACCACTTAGCAGCAACACCGGCTTCCATAGGCACTCCACTACATCCAAATACGAAGGCTTTTGAGGGACAGCCCAGATCCAACCTGTGACAACACGTTTGCCCTCGGGGGTCAAAGATAGCTGCCGCACTCCGAGGCTGTGCACCTGTGTTCCAAAGCGCAGGCAGGAAGAGATTAGGGGTTCTTGCTTGCTTTCTTGCTGTTCATCAGTCAAGCCATGCATCTCCCCACCTCGTGACGCATTTCCTTGGTCACCTGTCCTCCTCAGCCTCATGTCGTCCTGACCTGCACTGGACCAGGCCCTGCCCAGACCCACAGTGTCTGGCCACATTGCCAACAAGGTGACAATCATCCTTCGTTTGCCAGTCCTGGGCACCCGGCATGAGTGAGCACAGCGCCGTGCCTCCTGGGCAGTGGAAGAGCAGTCAGTCCACGCGAGACACATCACCTTGGAGACACAATGACTTTTGAAAACCTTGTTTGGAAAGGAACGTAAAACATCTCATGAAAACTGTTCATATGTAGGACACCCTGGAAACTGTGATTATCTGCACATCTACTCCCAAAGGAATTGAGAATGCGTCGGTATCACCGGTTACGACACCTTGTCCTCACTCTATTTTATTTATTATTTATTATTATTACTTTTTAAGACAGGGTCTCGCTCTGTACGCCAGGCTGGTCCAGAACTCACAGTGGAGCCCAGGCTGGCTTTGAAATCAAGCCAGTCCCCCTCTCCTCGCCTCTCGAGTGCTTAGATGACAGGCACGTGACGCCACACCTGGCCAGTTTTTTTTTGTGTGGTGCTGGGGAACTGACCCCAGGGCTTGGGCACATTAGGCAAGACACTGGTGAGCTTTCAAAGAGAAAAGGTACCCGGGCATTGCAGCTAGGCTGAGGCAGGAGGATCACAAGTTCGATCCCAGTCCGGGACACTTAGTGAGGGTCTATCCTCAAAATCAACAGCAAACATGAGCTGGGGATGTAGCTCTGGACTCCATCCTCAGGACCACGCACGTGCACGCGCGCGCGCGCACAAACACACACACACACACACACACACACACACACACAGAGAGAGAGAGAGAGAGAGAGAGAGAGAGAGAGAGAGAGAGAGCTTTCTGTGCTGGAGGAAGGGCAGCGCCCAAGGCAGCTTGGCTGGGAGGATGACGCTGCACAGCTCGGCTTTCCTGCCAAACAAGGCCTGAGAGACTGGGCGCCTTGGGGCCCGGCCTGGCCTCTGGTGCAGGAATCTCCTTCCTTTGATCCTCCATGCCCACAAGAACCGATCATAAGTTTTGTGCCTAACTTGCTGTCAATATGAGGTATGAGTAAAAAATACACTTAACGTTTAAATTTAAAATTTATTACAGTAGAAGGCACGTTGCCATGATAGTCCTCGTGAGGGAGGATATTTGCCAGGTGGGGTCACCAGCTGCTGCCCGGGGCTGTCCAGCGGGAAGGCGGGCGGGGCAGTGTGTCCTCATCTGCCTCGGTCACCAGGTCTGACACCATGTGACCTCTGGTCCCTCCCCAAAGTCAAAATGACCACGGAAAGAGTACTGCCAGAGCCACTTCAGAGAGCAACGGAGCCGCAAAGGGGTGTCTGAAGTGAAGGGGACTCGTGGCAATGCGGCTTTCACGGTGATACATTCTAACGTAGAAACGCGTCTTGTGTTTGATCTGCCACTCTGGCAGGGTGGGTTCCAGACCTGCTTTCCTCCCAGCAGCCTCTGGGGAGGAGGGGGTCCTGGCCTGGAGGCATGCGCGGCCCCCATGTCCTCTCTGTCCCTGGAGGCCACTGGCAGTTGTCCAAGGCAGACCCCCGCCGACCTGGAGCTGGCGAGCGCTCCGCTGCCCTCCCTCCTGGGCTCTGCCCTGGCTCGGCTGCTGCCTGTCTGCACTTGAGTTGCTGGTCTTGGTTCTTCTGGGCCTGTGGCCACAAGCCACTGCCATGGTGGTGGGCAGCTGTGCCAGCGTGCCCGAGGTCAGGGTGAGCTTGTCCTCTGAGCCAGACGTTAGATGCAGCCCGTCTTCTCCCCAACGAACGGCAGGTCTTAGGAGCTCAGGTTCCTGGCCTGTGGTCACTGTCTCTGGCCACCGCAGGCATTCCCGCAAGGCCCTGAGCTCTGTGCCTGCCACACTCTGCCCACTCAGAGAAAGACTATTTCTCACTGGCATTGGTGTGTGATTATGCTTTGTGTCAGTGTGTGAACTGGTACTCACGAAGGGGCACATGCCACGCCCGGAGTCCCATTCAGGGCCCAGCGCCTCAGAAGGGGTCACGGCCTCACAGGTGACAGCCATGCTGGCTGGGGGACAGTGACAGGCCACCAACACCAGGGATTGTCATGTTTTTCTCTGTAGAACTTTTTATAAAAATAAATAAATAAAATCCATGTAATCCCAGTATCTGGGAGGCTGAGACAGGAAGACTGATCTGAGTTCAATGCCAACCTGGGCTCCATGGTGGGTTCAGGACCAGTTCGGACTATAGAGCAAGACAGGGGTTTCAAAAAACAAACAAAAAACTAAAATCCAGTTTTTTTCTTCAAAAGGAGTGATTAAAAAAATACCCAGAGTTCTCCACATCTAAGAATGCTCTGTACCATAAAAACTTACCAAAAACAGGGTGCGTGGTTAGACTTCAAAAATGTATTCCAGTCGAAGACACACAGCCACGAATCTCCCTCAGAATCCTCCCATGCTTCAGACACACGCAGGGCCTTCGGCTCCCGCTCTCTGAGGCCGTTCTGGAGCCCTGCAGCCTGGGTGTTTCCGGCAGCGCTGTCCTGGCTGCCTCCGTGACCTGGATCAACTCAACACATTCCCCTTGGTGGTTATTTTGACTTTAGGGACGAGCCCGAAGCTGTGCAGTGCCAGTCCTCAGGGAGTCAGCAGGTGAGGACACGCAGCTGTGTTTTTATGAGCAGCCTTTCTGTCGGGGGCATTCTGCATTCTCTGCGTTTCAGTCACATCTAAAGACACTCAGGAAAGAGAATTTGCAGAGTGGCTCCAGAAAGTGGCCAGGCTCACGGGAGGAGTGTGCACCAGGCGAGGGGAGGATTCTGGGGGGATTCATGGCCATGTCTTTTCCTGCAATTTCTCCGTAAGCTTTGGTCACACCACAAGACGAGGCACGGGGCCTCAGGGTCACAGCTGCTGGGACTGAGACGCACATCTGTGTGGCATGCAGTTTCCTGCTACACACTGGATCCTCCTGATGCCGACATCCCTGGACACCTGCTCACCTGAGTGGCCTCCGGGTGACCAAGGCCCCCCCTCCACCCTAGCCCCAGGGATGCTGCCTGTCACCGGCCTGACCCATGGCCAGCGCCCACGCTCTCCACAGCACACCTGCCCTGTCCTTGCTCCGGCCTCAGCTGGTTTCTCTCCTAAGGGCCCAGGCCGGGGTGGGATGGGGAGGCTGGTCATCTTAGCACTCTGCGAGGCTGAGGCAGGGGGATCACAAGTTCGAGCCCAGCCTGGGCAGTTTAGTGACTTAGCAGGACCCCGTCTCAAAATCAAAAATAAAAACTATTCTAGGGGTTCGCTTTGTGCTGCTGCCTCCGCCTCTGTCCCCAGCCAAGTCCCCAGCTCGTGCCGCACCCCTACGAGAGGGCTTCCCCTTACCTGCCTGCTCACCGAGTACCTCCCTGGCCCCCACCCAGAACCTTCTCCTCTCTCTGTCTCTCTCTCCCCACCTTGCTTCCTCTCCTGTGGCACTTCCTTTCCCTGGCACTCGAGATGCCCTGGCAGAATGAGTTACAGACTGGGCCACTCTCCATGACCGAGTCTGCCCTATCACCAGATTTACTGTGACAGGAGGCGCAATCAATTGGAAGAGGTTATCAGATGGAGTGGCAGAGCCTCTCCACAAGTCAGGGCCCAGACCGCTGCGCTTTTAGGAAGGGGAGTGGTTAAGGGACAGTTGGCAAGCACTCGCCACCACCGCTGGTCCCCTCCTGGCCTCGGCACAGTCCTGTGGGGGGTGTGTTCTTTCTCCGTTTACTGATGAAACAGGCTCAGAGAGACCAAGTAAGTGGCCCAGCATCACACAGGACATCATGCGATCCAAATCACGGATGTTTCACTCTACAGCCTGCATAAACACACACGCACATGCACACACACACTCACGCACTTTGCTGGAGAGTGATGCTGCCTCTTTTTTCTCCTCCCCAAGCCTCAGAGTGCTTGTGTGCCCATGATGACCATGACACGCCCCACAGGGCCATGGCAGGGATTGCTAGGGACAGCGCACACGGGTGCTTGCCAATCGTGTCGTATCTTGGCCTCAGCACTGTCCATATCACTGGCTAATGGACGGGGCACCCCAGGCAGCAGGCTAGGCCTGGGCAGTGCTACAGCCTGTCGGTGGCCTGGGGCTGGGTCAGGGTTGGGGAAGGGAGCTTGTCCAGCTGTCACAGAAGGAAGGCGGCTCCTACCCCTCTCAACAACTCGGAGAGCCCAGGTCCCTGCCTTCATTCTCCCAAGCAGTGGAACTTGGAGTGAGACCCACCCCTCACCCCACACTGGGGTGGAGCCAGCTCAGCTGATGGTACAGGTGAAGCAGCTCAATATGGCCCAATCTGGTGGGTACCACAGTCACACAGCTCAACGGTTTAGACTGAAAATGTCCCCCAGAGTCACCAGTGTGGGAGGGTGATGGCGCCACGGGGCACTGTACTCATAGGCAGGGCCATCCATGATGACTTCCTATGCTGTGGGGGCTGGGCCTTGAGGGTCTGGGGGCATGGCCTGAGATCCTGTCTCTCTCCTTGGCTCTGTCCCGGGACCCTGGGGACTCCATGCGGAGCCCTCAGCTCTGCCCTTGGACCCTGGCAACCCCCCAGTGGGGCAGACTTACTATGAGCCTCCCGAAGGCCCCGGGGGGACAGTGTTTAAGGACCTAGGACCACGACTGTGCAGAACTCATGTCCCAGGGCTGAGCCTGGTAGATTTACAACTAGCTGATGAGAATTCGCTCAAGTGTGGCCGGGAGTGGGCTGGACCCGGCTCAGCACCTCAGGAGGCAAACATGTGAGCTGTTCCTGTTTTCCGACCCATGGAGAAACGAGGCTATTTTTAGCTGTGGTAGGTTTGGGCCCTGGGGAGGGCAGGGAGCTGTTGGCTACACAACTCCTTAACATAACACAGAGCCTGCAGCCGCTACACGGATCTGTTTCAGGTTGTTTTTAATTAATCAAAGAGTGGATGTGTGTGTTTTCAAGTTGAGATGTTCAGATTTAATGCGCCGCCAGCAAACAGTGCCCAGTACACAGATCTCACCTAATCAAAATAAATCCTTTGTTCTGTCAAATTTCCATGAGGTATCCTCAAAACAGGAAAAAAAAAGGTCATAAATACAGCACTGCCTTCGCTTGAGTAAGTTATTCCTTTAAGAGAAAAATATTTTGTGATTATGCCATTGTGTATCTCACCAAAATAAGCTTTGGTAGAGCGAGGTGTGATTCAGAATCGGAGGCGGGCTTTCCTGTGGGCTTTGTTTCTGTTTTGTTTTTGCAAAACCTGGGATTAAACACAGGCCTATTGCGCTCAGTTACTCCCTAGCCCTTTGTAAAATGTTTGTTTTTGTTTTGATTTGGAGACAGGGTCTTGTTAACTTGCCCAGCCTGGGCTTGAACTTTCGATCCTCCCGCCTCAGCCTCCCAGAGTGCTGGATTACAGGTGTGCGCCGTCACCCCGGGCTCCAGTGGAGGTTTGGGACTCTTTCAGGCGTGGACAGGTGGTTCTCGGCAGTTGTTCAAGGGAACACACATGAAATACCACTGGGACCCCACGGAGGAGAAGCCTCTGGTATCGACTGCGACTCCTCAGTGTAGAATCCAGGCCTGTGACGAGAGGCCGAGGCAGGGGGACTCCAATGGCAAGGCCGGCCTGGGCAATTCAGTTCCTCAGTGAGTTCCTATCTCAAAATAAACTAACGGATCCTCAGCCCAGGGATGCAGACCTGCCGCATCCACTTTCTAGGAGGCTGAGGCAGGAGGATTGCAAGCTGGGGCTGGGCCTGGGCGATATAGCAATGACCTCAGTGCCACAAAAGTAAAAACAGGTAAGTGCTGGGAAAGCGGCTCAGTACGGAGATCCTGAGTCCAATCCCAGCACTGCGGGAAACAACAGGACAAAACAAACAAAAGCTCTTGGGTGTGCTGCTGCCCTGACCCTCGGTTGCTTCACTGTGGCACGCGGCTAAGTGTTCCTGGCAGAGGGGCAGGTTCCGCGCGGGCACCCAGGGCCCAGACCATGAAACTGTCCTGGCCGCTTTCCGGCATTCCAACAGGAAAGAGGAGAAGGGGAAAGCAATGGCCCCGGCTGGCACCTGGAGAGAGGCCAGAGCTGGAGGACACAGGCTCTTGGCGACAGCTGGGCCCTGGCCAGCTTCTGCCCCGAGGGATGGCTGCGGAGACCCTGAAGCTGACAGGATCCCAGCGAGACTTGGAAATATTCACACAACTGCAGACATGTTTGAGGTGGGATGAGAGAGAGAAGTGCCCAGAAAACGGAGCGAACTTTAAAGCTAAGAAAGCGCTTCCAGAGCAACAGCAGAAATTGTGCAGGTTGAGTTTCTAGAAAAGTCTAATTTGCTATACGACACAGCTGTGAAAATGCGGATCTGGCTGAAATGAAGTTATATCTCAAGACAGAAGAACAGGGGGAGAAAGTGTGTGTGTGTGTGTGTGTGTGTGTGTGCGCGTGCGCGCACGTGTGTGCATTTGCGTACATGCGTGCATTTGCGTACATGCGTGTGGAGTGTACTCTGAACCCAGGTGAGCCTTATCTTCTGTGACAAAAGCCAACACAGACACCAGTGGGGCTTGAGGGTGCAGGCTTAAAATCTCAGCATTCCGGGAGGCTGAGGCAGGAGGGTCACAAGTTCAGCTCAGCCTAGACAACTTAGTGAGACCCCGCCTCAAACCAAAAATACAAAAAGTGAGTTGTGGATGTGGCTCAGTGTGTAGGACATGGGTTGGGTCCTCAGTACCGTGCACACACACACACACACACACACGCATGCACACACACATGTGTGCAGACACACAAAGTAAAAAAGAAAAAAAGAGAAAATGCTTGCCCCTGAGACCCTGCAACGCAGTGATCTTCGCATGGCATGGAGAGCCGGGACAGGGACGGGCAGAGCTCCCGGGCGGAAGGCGGGGGCTCCGGCCCGCGGGGAGTTGCGCCATCTGGGGTTGGGGAAGAAACTGGGGAGCTGGGGAGGAATCACCATTTTTTGGTCTCAAAGTCTGTTGAACCTGAGGACTTGAACTACACCCACATAACTCAGATTACCATAAAACCGAATTCCAAAGACCGAGAACAGCCAGTGCTGGAACGCTTGCTGTGTTTGTCAGCAAACATGGTCACACGCACGTGACCCCAGAGCCCTTCTCGGGGCGGCCACTGTCACATGGTGTGCCCGGGCCAGCAGCCCTCCGGACTGTTTCTTGGCTTGGCAAAGCTGGCGTGTTGGTAAAACATCCCCAGCTAAGCATGAGAGGGGACACGGGCCAGCACCTGTCCCTGGGGCAGGCCGTCCCCAGCACCCGGCCATCCCGGGGGCTGTCTCTCCTGCTCTCCTCCTGTGCCATGGCCACAGACGCCTTTTTCTGCAGGTGACACCATTCAAGGCACAGGGAAGCCAGGCTTGGTGGGGCAGGCCTGTCATCCCAGTACTCTGGGAGGCTGAGGCAGGAGGATCGCAAGCTTGAGCCCAGCCAGGACCACCTAGCAATGAGCCGTGGGAAGAGACGCCACCTGCGATGGGCCGGGTTTGTGGGATGGGGAGGGCTGAGGGGCCGGCAGCAAGGGGGCTTCTGGCAGCCAGAGACGGGAAGGGCCCAGAACAGGGGTACCCTGCCTGGGCCAAGGCCCTGAGGTGAGCTGGGGTAGGTAAGCTGGGGGGACGTCTCAGGGGCTGGGGTAGGCGGCCTGGAGCAGCAGGTAGGCTTTGGGGCCAGAGCCAAGACCTCATTCCGCAGCGAGTCACTGGGAGGATTTAGTGACCACTGTGCCCAGCATGCTGACTGCCATGGTTCAGGTAGACGGGAGCGAGATGAGGGCCGCAGGGGGAGTAGGGACCAGGCGCCACAGCGTCCCCTGCTCTGGCTCCAGCTCTGTCCCCACAGTCTCCATGACAACCAGGAGCCATGGGAAGTGTCATTGTTTCCACCAAGGACCTTTCCCCAGGCTGAGCACTGCGCCGGGCCTGAACCTGTCCCTTTAATCAGATTTGAGGTTTGATTAATAAGTTAAATGACCCACTGGCTCCCCAGGGCCGAGGGATCCAGCAGCCCGGGGAAAGGCCTGAGCGCAGAGCCCTACACGTGTGCCAGCTGTTGCCAGCCCTGGCCAGTTGCTGGAGCGCGGCGGCTCGTCAAGCCCCATCAACGGGGCAGAGCCAGTAGCCTGTGATGATGTGGAGGTCCTGCTCCGCCATCGTCAACTCGTGCCCTCGTGAGGCACCATCATGGGCCTCCAGGAACCCGCATAAAGACAAAGCCTTGGTCTGTTCAGTGGGGGTTCTCCTCCTTGTGGTGTAGGCTCCCTGCCATGCCAGGCGTACCCCGGGGCCCAGCTGCGGATCCGTGGGGCAGCAGGTGCAGACAGAGGCCCAGGCCTTATCTGTTTTCCCCCCAGACTCGCGGCCTGAGCTAAGATCCTGGCCTCGCTGGCCAGCAGAGCCTGAGTCACCGCAGATGCTGGCAGAAGGCCGGCTGCGCTTCCTGTCTTCGGCCCTGTGCCTGGGCCAGGCTGGACCAGCTGCTGGCTCACGCCCATCCCGAGATAACAAGTAGGGTGCCCAGGGCCTTCTGCCCTGCCCGGCCCTTCCTGGGGTTCCCACCCAGCCCTGGTGACACCCCTCTGTTTCCTCTGGAGGGTGGCCTCGAACCCTAGCCCAGCAGGACGAGAGGGGCGAAGTCCATCCAGTCCTCCCCTGGGATCTGGAGCCATGTCCCAGTGGCTCGGGTCACCCTTGATGCTCCCAGGCTTGGGTGGGAGGCAGGAGCCTCCGAGCAAGCTGCGCTCTGGTGGGCCGTGGCCCACGGGTTGGGGGGTTTGGGGGGTGAGGTGGGGGGCCCAGGATGGAAAAAAGAGAGGCGTGAAACTGCATGACACAGTAGCCCTGCGCTCATGTCATTCTATTTAAGTGGGAATTTCAGGGGATTCATGTGTGTTCATTCATTCCCAGCACCCTGGGAGGCTGAGGCAGGAGGATCCCAATCATGAGCCCAGCATGGGCACCTGGGAAACTTAGCAAGACCCCACCTCAAAAACAAAACTAAAAAAATGCACTGGGGATGTAGCCGAGCGCAAAGACCCTTGGTTGGGTCTCCAGTGAAACATAAACATAAAGAAATGAACATTTAAATAATAGTGGATGTTACAGTCGAGTTCTTTAGGTGCACTTGAACACATGCATCCCCACGGATGGGGCCATCGGTCCCTGCGGGGCTGGTGGACAGGGAGTCTGAGGGCCAGGATTTCAGTTCCTGGGTCCGAGGCAGGTAAGCTCAGCTGTACCCCAACCTGGGAGGCAATATGCGTGCGTAGCGTTAGCTGTCACCCCGTCTCTCTCATTACCACCTTTTCCTTGAGCTGCGTAGATTACATATTTCACTTGCTATTTTTACTTTAGATTTTTTTCTCTCCTGGCACAGGGGTTTGAGCCCAGGGCCTTTGCACTGGGTTACGTCCCCAGCCCCTTTTTATTTCTGAGTTTGAGACTGTATCTCACTAAGTCACTAAGTTGCCCAGTCTGGGCTGAAACCTGAGATCGTCCTGCCTCAGCCTCCCTGAGGCAGGGTGATCATCCTGTGTGTGGCAGAGGCCCTTGGCGTGGGAGCCCGGCCTGCCGGGGAGTCAGCACATACTTCTCTGTTGAACTGCCCTTCCCCTTCAGGCTGGCAGCTTGTTTTGACCGAGAGGAAGCCGATCCAAGAACCGTGTCAACATCGCTGGCTTGCTGGCACCCCAGAGGCGGCCCAGGACCTGGCGCTCTCGCTCGCCAGACATCGGGACACACTTGCTCTTTTCCCTTTGGAATCATAACAGTCTGGAAGAGCGACCGCTTCCTTACCTTTCTCCTCCCCGAGGAGGACAGGAAAGGCCGGGGCTGGTGGGCAGCAGGGCTGCCTGGGCCAGGCCCCGGGGGGCTCCCCAGAGCTCAGCTGGTGCCAAGGCCTTTCTTGTCCTGCCAGGGCCACCGCATGCCTTCTTCCGGCTGCCCCCCTCCCTGCCACAGGTGCCCCCAGCCGCCCCCATCTTGTGACTTCCTGCAGGGCTGTGTGCAGAAGGCTGCCACATCCAAAAGTCTCCCCGAGCCAGCGAGCGAGGCCGGGCCCCTGCCAACTGCCTCCATGCCCCAGACAGCTGCCTCCTTCCCTCTGTGTGTGTGTGAGTGTGTGTGTGAGTGTGTGTGTGTGTGTGTGTGTGTGTGTGTGTGTGTGTGTGGTGTGTGTGAGTGTGTGTAGCCCTGGGAATTGAACCCAGGTCCTTCCCTCCGAGCTTTGTCTCTTTGTAGTTTTGCTTTGGGGTCAGGCTCTCACTAAGTCTCTAAGTTGCCCGTACTGAGCTCGAACCTGCGATCCTCCTGCCTCAGCCTTCCTGAACACTAGGATCACAGGTCTGTGATACAGGAGTCACTTCCTAGCGGCTCTGGTACTTTTGATTCCAGCCTGGGATGGGGGTGGGAAGAAAGGGATTGGTGACTGGCACACAGGGGACAGTGGGACATGCTGGCACAGAATAGGATTTTCCGTGGGCAGCATCCCCCAGTGACTGAGGAGGTGGGAGAAAGGTTGGTGTGCAGCCTCTCCTCTCAGTGGGTGACCTGGCTGCTGTCACCTTCTCCCAGGGTGGGTCCGTGACTCCTTACCCACCTGCCGCGGATACAAGGTGTGACTGAATCACACAACTCTTGGAGGCGGAGGCCGGAAGAAATTTGAACCCAGCCTTGGCAATTTAGCCATTTTGTCCCAAAATCAAAAATAAAAAAATGAGCTTGGGATGTAGTTCAGTGCAGAGGCCCTGGATTAGGTCTCTAGTACTGGGGGGGAGGGGGGAAGTATTATAATTAAGGGCATATTGCCACGAACCCCCCAACATAACCCCTGTCACCTTGGTCACTACTTTCTGAGCCAGTTCTAAGAGCCCTCTTCTGTGAGTGTGTTTACAAGTCATGATCAGAAACGTCCTCATCCACCTGAGTCACCGGATCTGGCACCATGAGCGGTCTGGCTCTTCCCCAGAGTCAAAATGACTGTGAAGGACCAGTGTTTTGACTTGATTCAGGACCTGGAGGCATCTCCAGCTCTCTCAAGTTTCCCCTGTGCCCGGGTCTAGCCAGGTCCTGGGAGTAGTGGGAGATCATGGAGTGAGCGAACAGGCACCAGCTGCCCGGCAGGTGTGCAGCACGGCACAGGCAAGGGACGGCCCAGCCTGCCAGCGGCTCTGATCCTGTCCTTGCCGGGCAGCAGCCGTGCATCACACACAGGCTGAGCGCTCGGCTGGGCGCCTTTATTTACAAGATTGGGATGATAAAAACCTGTGTAGTAATTTTTGTGAGAAATTCATACAGGTTGAATAACCCTTACCCAAAATGCTTGGAGCCAGAAATGTTTCGGATTTCAGAGTGGCTGCCCAAGTGTCCTGCGCATGGAAGCCACTGGATCCCAGGGGCCGGTGTGGGGAGCTCAGGGTGACTGAGGGGCTAAGGGGCGGGGCCTCTTTGGAGGTGGGTCCCCGGGGGCGTGGTCTGGAGCACCGTCTCTCCCCTCCCAGCTCCTCCCTTCTCTCTGCTTAGTGACAAAAGTGGCAAATTCACTGATTGATCTAAACATTCTACATTTAAAATCCTCCAAAACCCAAAGCTTTCTGCGTGCCATGCTTATACTAAACTTTGTTTTTGGATTTCGAAGCATTTTTGCACTTTGCAATTTTGGATTAAGGGTGTGAATCGTGTGCACCTAGTTCATTAGGGCAAAGCCTGGTGCACAGTGCGTGCCCAGTAACTGTCAGCTAGAAAATTAACAAAAAGCAAACTCTAGGAGTTTGGATTTTGAGAGAGGGCCGAGTTGCTAAATTGTCCAGGCTGGGTTCAAACTTGCAATCCTCCTCCCGTCTCAGCCTGCCAGGGTGCGGGGATTACAAGCCTGTGCCACCAAGCCTGGCAGATTTCTTTCTTTTTTCTTTCAAGTTTATTAGTATTGTTAGTTTTTACGTGTTCTCTCTCTTTCCTCTTACCACCCCGTCCCGTACACACGCCTCATTTTCCTCCCCACAAAGTCTGTCTTCCTATTCCGTCTCTTTACTTTTTTATGATCTGATTTTCTCATATTAGAGAAACCATACAATATCTAACTTTCTGTGTCTGATTCATTTCACTAAGTATAATGATCTCAAGGTGCATCCATCTTCCTACAAATGGCTCAAATTTATCTTTCTTTATGGCAGAGTAGTACTCCATTGTGCACACATTAGAATATTAGAAAATGGAAAGACATCTGTTCCTGGGTTGGAAGAGCCAACACTGTCAAAACATGAAAATGGAAACATTAAAGTTTTTGGAAGAAAAAAAAAAGATTTCCATCTTTAAGCCCTCATCAGTGGCTGGGGCTTCCTTTGTTCCCACATGACTGGTTTCCTTTCTTGCCAGCCCATTCATGTCTCGGGGCCTTTGCACGTCACCTCCGCTTCCCCAGGTAGTCATATGGCTTTCTCTCTCGCTGCAGTTAGGTCTTTATGCAAACATAAAGACGCCTTCCCTCACACCCTACCTAAGAAAGCACGTCCTTGCCCAGCCACGGGTTTTGCCAAAGAGCACTCCATTTCTGGGAACATTACTGTGTTCCTTTGTGTCATTTGTGTGTGTGTGTGTGACACCAGGGATCCAAACCAGGGCCCTTGCACTGAACTACATCCCTGGCCCTGTTTTTTAATTTTATGTTGTATATGTATATTAAATATCTATTATATTATAACATATATTATATTATATTATATTAGTCTTATTAAGTTGCCCAGCTCATATTGAGCTTGTGATCCTACTGCCTCAGGCTCCCAGAATGCTGGGATTATTGGCTTGTACCACCATGCTGGCTGATTTGTGTGTGTGTCCATGCTAAAACGTCATCTTTGGGAAGACAGGCACTGCGCTTTGTCCCTGGTGTCATCCTAGTGGCTAACCTAATTCCTTCTGTACCTTGGGAGTTTGGGAAACATAATGGGTGAGGGAATAACAGGTAGAATGAGGAGAAGCCCCAGTGGCTCCGCGGACCCAGGATGAGGCTCCTGGGTCCCGCTGGCCCTCCAGTCCCTGTTCTCTGCCACCGTGGCTCCCTGAGTCCCCTCCCCCAGGTGAGTCCATTGCCAAAGCCACAGGAGGTAGATCTGTGGCACAGCAGTTGGGGATGTGCTGACTCGCCCACAAAGATCAGCTGTCCCCGTGTCAGCTGTTGAGGGGACATGGTCAACAAGACACACATGGGCCAGCGGGATGGACAGATGAGTGTGATGACAGGAGCCAGGCCGGGGCGGGGGGAGGACCTCAGCGGGACGGGGACCCACACAGCAGCGGCTGCGGCAGCAGCCTCCACAGGCTGGGCCACATCCTAAGTGGTACGCGTAGGCTAACTCGTGTCTGTCAGGAAAGGACCGAGCTCTGGGGAAGCCTGGCGCTCACAGGATAGTTCAGATCCCATGGCGTCCTCGGGGAGGGATCTGGCCCCAGGAAGCACCACTACTGGACTTTGAGGAGCAGCTGCTGGGCTCCAGATGCTGTGGCCCAGAACAGCGGCGGGGGCCTGGATGCCACAGGCCGGCTGGGAGGAGTTCGCCACGCGCCTGCTCAGCTGTGAATCACCCACCTGAGGCCTTTGCCTTTCCTTTTAACTTTCATAGTTCCGGAAGAACCCTGCCAATCGTAGATCTTTGATACGATTTTGTTATTTATCATTTATTTAAAAGGGTCTTTTAAATTTGTATGGTACTGGGGGTAGATCTAGGGCCTTCTCACTAAGCTATATCCTTAGTCCTTTTCTTATTTTTTGAGACAGGATCTTGCTGAGCTGCTAAATTGAGCAGTTTGGGCTTGAACTTGTGATCCTCCTGCCTCGGAAGCAAAGATCTGGACTGCACCTGAAAGAAACTCACCAGGAGGGACTGGAGATCAGAGAGCCACCCTGAGAGGGAGGAGTGGCCTGGGACCCCAACCCAACTCCCCAGACTAGGGGGGCTGCTCCAGTTTCGGAAGGTGAGAGGCTCTTGGGTCTGACTGTCTGGGCTGCGGCCCTGGATCCCGGGACTGTCCCGTGCTGTCTCCCAGCCCCACTGTCTTATTTGGAACTAACAATGCCTTGTCCAGGGCTGGAGGAATGGCACAGTAATTAAAGCGTTTGCCTTGGAAGCACAAGGTCAAAAGTTTGATTCCCCACCACCACATAAAGCTGGGCGTAGTAGCGCACACCTGTAATCCCAGTACTTGGAAGGCTGAGACAGGAGGCTTGCCATGAGTCCAAGGCCTGCCTGGGCTACAGAGTGAGTTCAGGACCAGCCTGGGCTGCAGAGTGAGACCTTGTCTCAAAAAAAAAAAAAAAAAAAAAAAAAAAAAAATGCCTTCCCTGCTGGGGTGTTGTGAGATCAAGAAGCCCATACACAGGCGGCACCAACAGCCTGTTAATGTCGCCCTGCTCTGAGAGGGGCACGTGTGCGTTACTGAGGACTGACCCCAGGGCTTACACACTGAGCCACATCCCCTGCACAGTTTTGGTCTTGATTTTAAGACAGGGTCTTGCTAAGTGGCCCAGGCTGGGTTCAGATTTGTGATCCTCCTGCCTCAGCCTCCCGGATTGCTAGAACTACAGGACTGTGCCCCTGAGCCTAGCAGCTGCCTGCTTTTTTCAGGCCTTCTCTGGCCCACCAGGTGGGGAGTTCTGACCCCTCTCCAAGGAGGGGAAGAGCGTGCCAGAGGCAGGGAGCAAAGCAGCCCAGCCCGGAGGGCCGCAGGGCGGGTGGCCCTGCAGTCCCCCGTAGGCTTCCAGTGTTCCTCCAGTAGGGAAGAAGAGAGCCAGCGACTGCTGAGCGCAGCTTAGGGCCGGGCACTGTATACGGCCCCACCCAACTGCAGTCTTATGGCAGCCATGAGCAAGATAATGCCATTCTAACGCAAGGAATAGAGAAATGGCCCAAAACACAGCGTGATTAATAGTATAAGGGATCATATGAAAGGTGGGTCTTGAAGGATGAGTAGGAGCTCACTAGGAGCCTATCTAACGATGGGGAAATGGCCTAAAGTTTGATACTCTTGGCATGAGAATGGTGGAAAATGATGAGTTTGAGAGATAAGACGGGGGAGGGAGAGACCACGTCAACCTCTATTCTGGGGGCACACGGGGGAGGGGGACTTGGGAGCAGCAGGGGACTATGTCTAATTTCTAAATTAGAGGGAGAGACTCCCTCAGCAGCAGCTCGCATGGTGTCCTCAGGCCGGGACCACGCAGCAAGCCACATGCCACTCTGCGTGCAGGGGGAGGAGGAGGGGCTGGACTGGACCCTGAGGCCGAGATGGCATCCCTCCGGACCCCCAGCTCTAGGCTTCTCTCAGTGGCGTCCCTGGGTCCCGGGTGGCAGCCCCTGCCCTTTACAATGTGTTCCGAGGGCGCACCAGGAAGCAGGGCGTGGGGAGGGGAAGCTGGGGCCAGGGCCTCGGGTCAGTGCAGGTGCCCAGCCCCGCTGGCTCTTCTCTGTCCTTGGTCACACGCTGCCAAGAGACAGCTTAGCCCGGCGTGCATGTGAGTCAACCAAAGTGAAAATCCTGTTTTGCTCACCAAGCAAAACTTCAAGGAAGTAACAGGTTGCAGCTGGACATGGTGGGACACATAGCTCGTCATCCCAGCATTCTGGGAGGCTGAGACAGGAGGGTCACAAGTTCAAGCCCAGCCTGGGCAATTTAGTGACTTACTGAGACTCTGTTTCAAAATAAAACCCAAATCATGTAGCTCAGCATGAAGGCCCTGGCTTCAGTCCCAGCACAGAAGACGAACCAAGACCACGGTTCTGACTCTGGGGTGGGGGTGGGGGGACAGAGAAAGGACGGCAAGAGCTGCTCCCTTCACCCCACGATCTGCAGGCGCCTGCAGTCTTTGGCTGCCAGGTTCCAGGGAGGACGTAGTGCCCAGGAAGGGCTGGGAGGGACATGGGGGTTCAGAAGCCAGGCCGCAGGGACTCTGTGTCCCCACAGCACCTGCTCCAGTGACTTAATCGTATTTTGCTCCACGCTCCCAGGCCTGCTGTCGCTCCGTGGGCACGAGCTCCGCCCGTCTGCCTGGCCTGCCAGCTGGGAACTGTGCTTTGGACAAGAAATCAAAGGTCTTGGTGGCTTTGGCTTGGCTGGGTGCGGGCGCTGAATTCCTGGTCCGCAGCTGCCACCCAGCTGCGGGGCTCTGGCTGCCAACTGTGGGATCTGGTGCCCCGGGCTCGAGGCACAAGCAACACCGCGGGGCAGAGGAGCTGGGAGAGATGGCACCGGGCCCCTCCCTCCTTCCCTCCCTTCCTCTGTCCCCTCTCTGTTTACAGTCTGTTCCCAGAACACTATCTGAAATATTCTTTTTTTTTTCTTTTCTTTCTGGAATTGGGGGATGGAGCCCAGGACCTCCACATCCCCAGCCCACTGTTTATTGTTCATTTTGAGGCGAACATCCCAAAAAGGTGCTAAGGCACTCAGGCCGGCCTCCAACTTGAAATCCTCCCGACTCAGCCGCCCACAGCGCTGAGATGACAGGCCGACCCCACCGGGCTTGGTTATGACTGAGTTTTGAAAAAAGCATGGAAGGGTTGTGGTGAGAGCCTCAGGGAGAACACAGGGTGGGGCTGGCAAAGGTCTGGGTGCCAGTCCGGCTGCTGCAGGTGTGGGGGGAATTCCTGGGTC
The DNA here is from genome assembly GCA_004027205.1 of Ctenodactylus gundi. Lineage (NCBI taxonomy): Eukaryota > Metazoa > Chordata > Mammalia > Rodentia > Ctenodactylidae > Ctenodactylus > Ctenodactylus gundi. Next base: position 223,147 of record PVKB01003013.1, read on the forward strand.
TCTGGTCTTCGGTCCCTGGGATGACCAGCTCTTCCGGGTTTGCTGGGGGCTGACAGCTGGGAACCCTCCACTCCGGGCCTGGAGGTTCAAGGGTCCTGTTCGGTTTCTGCTGGGCGGCGACACTAAGGGGTCCCGGTCTGCATGCGCATGTGTGGGTCCCTCCCCTGGTTTTCTCTCTAAGTGCGGGTGTGGGACACGTGCCCAGCGCACGCCTCGCAGATATTACCACCGGTACATCGTGGTCGCTCGTACCCACTCCCCGGTTCCGCAATCCACCTCCCTGTTTTCTGGCTTTGAATTATTCATTCCTCGGGTTTCTCCTAGAAGCCAGGCTAGATGCACCCTCGGTGCTCACTAGGACTTGTGGCTTCAAGGTGTGCCCATTTATCTAGAGACAACTCAGAGGTAGCCTTTTTTTTTTTTTAATAGCTGAATGATACTAAAACCAAGGACAGAAATTCAGCTCAGAACTCGGAGCTGCACGACACCAGTGACTCACCCTGGAAGCCAGGGCGGCAGGAGGATCCCCAGACCTGGAGCCATGACTGAGCACGGGGAATGCGGGTGGCCCCAGTGTCATCAGAGTCTCCCGCCCCTGTGGGCTTGGACTGGCCGTGGGAACGGCCTCGGCGTGGAGCTGCGGGTCTGTCCTGCCAGCCTGCCTGCCACCTGCCCCCGCGGACCACAGTTCCCCCTGTAGGACGGGGTGGAGACCAGAACTTGCCATGACATGAAAAGAACAGATGGCTTTAAAGAGGAAAAAAAAAAAAAAAGCTAAGCATGTGGGACATGCCCTCTGGAAACTGAGGCAGAAGAATCACAAGCTGGATCCCAGCTTGGGCAATTCAGTGGCTTAGGGAGACCCTGCCTCAAAATAAGAGCAGGACTGGGCTGGAGCTCGGTGGGATCTCGTGTCCCTTTTGTCTTGGCAGAGGCTGAGGGAAAACGGGAGCTCAGAGCGCCAAGGAGGGAGAGGTAGCGGGAGACAACGTCTTTTCTTCTCCGACTTTGAAGTGGGTCAGATGGGAGCCAAATGGCCCCTTGATACTAAGTGGCCTTTTAAGCTCAAGTCAACAAATCCCCGCTGGGGCCTCACTGTGCAGAGCTGGAGCTGGGACTGTGCAGCTGTGGCTGTGGCACTGATCTCGCAGCCAGGAAAGGAGACCCAGCAGCTGCTGTGTGTCTGTTCTTAAGGCATGGTGGGAGGCTGAGACTGGAGGATTGCAAGTTCCAGTCTAGTCTTGGTAAACTGGCAATTCAGCAAGACCACGTCTCAAGATCAAAAAATAAAAATAGGAAAAAGGATCGCCTCTTCAACACGCGGTGCTGGGGAAACTGGACATCCACGTGCAGAAGAACGAATCTAGTCACACACCTGTCACCATGCACCAAATCAAGTTGAAGAGGATCAAAGACCTAGATATTGAAACGGAAACACTGAACCTCCTGGAAGACAAATTAGGCAAATATCTAAAAGACATCGGTGTAGGCAAAGACTTTCTTAATAAGACACCAAAAGCAAAAGAGATAGCCTCCGTTATTAACAAATGGGATTACGCCAAATTAAAAAGTTTCTGCATGGCAAAGGAAATTATCAACAGTGTTAAAAGAGAACTGACAGACTGGGAAAAAATATTCACCACCAAATACCTCGGACAGGAGGCTCATAACCAGAATATACAAGGAACTGAAGAAAATTAAGCTCGTCAAATCAAAGACTCTATTGAAAAATGGGCAAAAGAAATGAATAGGCAGTTCTCAGATGAAGAAGTTCAAATGGCCAATAAATACATGAACAGATGTTCAACATCCTTAGCTATACAAAAATGCAAATCAAAACATCACAAAGATACCATCAAGATCAATGTAAACTTGGCTTTGCACTTATACATACCAATACAATGGGGGAAAATTAAAATATAATAAAAATAAGGAGAAGCCTGGGGATGTAGCTCCGTGAGATGGCCCTGGGCTTGGCCCCCAGGATTGTGAACAACTACAACAGCAACAACAGTGAAAACAATAGTCCAAAGACGGGATATTCTACAGTTACCAGCCGACCAGACTCAACTCCAAGATTGAGACAGTTGGCTGGGTCCTCCTCCTCTTCTTCTTCCTATTGGCTACCCCTGGATGTCACTGGGTCACACTGAGAAAAGAACACAGAGAAGCTGGCTGGTGGCGCAGACCTGAGATCCCAGCACTCCGGGAGGCAGAGGCAAGAGGATGGCATGTCTGGGCAACAAGCAATTTGACAAGACTCTGTCTCAAAATCAAAACTTAAAAAAAAAAAAAAAACTGGGGTGGGTGGGAAGGGTGGGGATCTGGTGACCCAGGGGCCTGGGGGTCTAGCTTGGTCTGCTTAGTCCAAAGGTTTTGAATTACGTCTTCTTAAAAAAAAAAAATCCACAAGAATTGAGAGGCACCCACCTTTGAGGAGCTTTCAGGGTGATGACAAACCAGCATGTGGCCTGGGGACAAGAGAAAAAAATGCTCTCCAGAAAGGCTGGCTGTCTCTGGGATGTGTCCTGCAGAGGCACTTTGGACCACCCTGTGTGGGACCGGGGAGGGCTCCCTGACCTCCCGAGGCCCGTCTCCTCTGCTCTGAGGCCACCTGGTCAGTGGACAGCCCACGGAGAGTGCACCGTTGCAAAGACAAGCTCGGGTCTTACTCAAGTGCCCCCTCTTCTCACGATGCATCCCTGGAGGCCACCAGCCCTCCGCCACGTGGACTTTCGGTGCTTCTGTCCTTAGTCCTCACAACTGACGCATGGGTCAAATGCTCCAGCACTTTCCCACCTCTGTGTCACTGATACAGGGTATGTCACAAGTGTTGTATAAACAACCCAACAGGAGAATCCCAGAAAGAGACATGTTGGTCTCCAGGCCTGCCCGTTTGCTTCCAACACGTATGTCTCATTCTTGACACTTTCTGGAGCAGTTTTGGAATTTCTCTCCTGAGCATCTCTACCGAGCACAACCCAACGGGAAGCCAGGCTCGTGAGAACATGACAGTGGGTCCTCATCCACCTCAGTCACCAACAGATCCGGCCCTCTGTGACTTGTGGCAGCCGCCAGGGTCAGACCCCCCAAGATTGACATGTTGAATGGATTCAGGACACCGAGGTAGCCAGGGCAGCACAACTGAAGATTCAGGAAGGAGGATTTCCCGGCCGCTCGGCAGGAAGGTGCCGGACAAGGGGTGGGCGGTGCATAGGTGTGTTGGCGGTTGGGGACGCGGAGGACACTTCACATAGGAGTCCAGCAGCACGTCTCTTATTGTCATGCATTTCTACATTTTGATCCTTGCCTAACTTTGATCACACTGCACACAAGGTCCTCACACCCACACATGCTCAGTGAGCCGGGCCATCAGCACCCCATCCTAGACCCAGGGCAGCTGCGGCCCAGGCGGGGTGGAGCTGTGCAGCTGTGTGTCGCAGGGAGCTGGCTGGCGGGCAAGCGCCTGAGCAGGTGCCGGAGCGGCGGACTGACTCACTGAAAGAGGCATTAATGAGTGAGTGAGAGTGGATGTCAGGCAACCCCATATTTTAAATATGAAACATGAGGTTGACAGAGTGCAGCCAACCTGCCCAGTGTCACAGGAGTGGCTCAGTGTTGACACGGCCAGAGTGGAGCAGGATTTCACGTCAGGACCGCCTCTGGAGACGGGCGTTGCCCTGGGACTTATCTTGTAGAGTAAAATGAAAGTAGGAGGCTGGGCCTGGGGCATTCTGGGAGGCCGGGGCAGGAGGATTGTGAGCTCAAGCCCACCCTGGGCAACTTGGCAACTCGGCAAGACCCTGTCTCACAATCAAGAGTAAAACTTAGGCTGGAAATGCAGATCAGTGTGAAGGTCCTGGCTTTTACCCTGGAGACCGCAAGTCAAAGAAAGAACAACGTCAAGACCCCACGGTGGGCCTGAGGTTGGAGCACCAGGGAGTCCGAGAGCACCATGAGGTCTGAGATTAGCAATGAGGTCTCTTCCAGCTAAAGAAAATCAAGTTTAATTAGCCAGAGTTGGATTTGACTCATTTCTTTAAAGGGTCATAAAGAGTTTTTAAAATAGTAAATTACATAACCAAATAGGTTTTTCACTTTCTGTTTGGCAGATACAATGATTAAATAAGATTAAATAAGTGATATTGACATCAAAACAGCTAATTTCCAAAAAAAAAAAAAAAAGTAGTTTTGCTTGGTTACCCAGACTCAACCAGAATAATTAAAAATCAGTTTCAATATCTAAAAAGTCCAGCAGTGTTTAAGGACTGAGCGGAGGGTACACACATGGGCAGGCCTATCCGCTGCTGGCCATGACACGCACCAAGAAGTTAACAATGTCTGGATCTGGATAAACTTTATAGTCATTGTTGTATTTTTTAGCAAACTTCCATTTTTTTTTAGAGAGTATAGTGTCTTTTATGAGGTGAAAAATGCTACAGCAGCCAAGTCCGTCCCACGGAAAGGCAGCTCGTAAAGACATGGCGGTGTGACGTCCCCCACCCTGTCCGCCGGATCTGGCACTGGGTGGCCTCTGGCTCGTCCCCAAAGTCCAAATGACCAGGAAAGGCCAGCGTTTTGAATTAATCCAGGCCTTGGAGGCAGCCGGGACAGATTAAACATACCCTGGGAGGAGGACTTTCAAGAATTGCTTCAGAAAGTTGCAAGAACGCTGGGAGAAGTCTGTTCTAAGCCGCGAGGTAGATTCCAAGGACAGCCATGGTGACGCAGCTCTGATGGTGATAAACTGTTTAAACCTTCACTGTAGCTTCTGGTCACACCTTGTACAGTATCCAGGTGGCCTATTTTTTCTTGACCACTGGGTGGATTGCCCACTTTTCTGGTCACTTTTTATTTCCCGGGCCCCTTGGGGCCCAGCTCTCCACTCAGCCACGGACCGGCCTGAGGGTCTCTGGCCTGGAATAAGTGTCCATCTCTTGTTGTTACTGTTTCCCAGGTTCCTCAGACTCACCTGTGCCACAGGGTGTAGGACTCTGGGCCGAGGCCAAAGCCTGCAGCCCGGAAGCAGCTTCCTCGGCTCCAGCTGCGGCCCCACTGCCTATGTGTGGGTGGCTTTTGGGGCAGCCTAGTCCCTCCTAAGGACGACTACCTTCTCATATGTAAACTACGAATATTATTAACGATAACGATCCCACGGCTGTCATGGAGACTCAGTGGGATCTGTGTTTCCCAATTCTAATCTTTCTTCTCCCTGTTCAGGGTATCCAGCCCAAGGCCTTCACGCTAAGGTCCATCCTCGGCCCATTTTTATTTTCGGTTTTGAGACAGCGTCTTGCTTAGTTGCTAAGTTTTCCAAGCTAGGCTTAAACTCGTGAACCTCCCGCCTCAGCTCCCTAGTGGCTGGGATTCTGGGGGTGTGCCACCTGGCTGTCTGGAAATATTTGTCCTATGTAATGGCACAAAAGCAGCCAGGGATGGTAGATTGGGCACGTGGGTCACCCACAGCTCTGGCCCATGGTATTAGGGACTTCTGGCATTAAAGCACCTGGATTCAGCAGGGCCGCCGTGAGCCTCCCAAATGGCTGCGGTAAATACAGAGGAAGAGATAAGCCCGGGGACCACCAGGAGTACTACGTACATGGGGGCTCCTTGAGGGACCTGTGGGGTCTCTCTCCAAAGGGCAAGTGTCTCCTTTCAGTGAGTAGGGGGAATTTCCTCCTTCCCTGATGGACTCTGGGTGAGCAGAAAGAGACAGGCCCTGGACACATCGTTGCCGTTGTGAGTGGTGACACCAGTGGCCGCTAACTCCCTGAGATCGTAGGGCAGGCAGCACCGGGAACCTCAGCACCCAGATCTGAAGTGCAGAGTTCAGGCCTCTCCAGCACCGCTGGGCCCTTCTGCGGCCGCCTGGCTCTCTGGCGCCACCGTCTGGTGAAGCTGGTGGTTCACCACTGCTGCACCTGTCAAGGTCGGCTCCTTTCCCATCCCCCACTCCCCACCCATGGGTGGTAGCACAGGGCTGTGGTCCCGGGCCTCTGGGAACCTGAGGCAGGAGGGTCACAAACTCAAGCAGAGTCGGGTAACTCAATGACTTAGCGAGACCGGTCTCAAAGTCAACACTAAAAATGGGTTGGGGCACTATGTAGCTCACTCAGAGTGAAGGCCCTCCACTCAGTCTCCATTACCGGAAAAGGAATAAACAAGATGTAACTGACCTTCCAATACAAAATGACCTACTTCACTGGTAATCTGTGGTTGCTGCTGGTGGGGTCAGGGATGCAGGACACACTAAGTCCTCAACGCTTGCGCTGACTTTCAGGGGTATGGGGACAGGTGTCTTTCAAACCCATCTTCCCAGGTGGCAGCAGCAGCGGAGGCTCTGAGAGCTCTTTCTTGGCCTTAGTGTCTGGTAGAGCCTTCCTGGGCTTTGCACACCCAGAGCAGAGAGCCGTGGAGACCTCAGCAGGCCCAGCAGCGTGGGCTGCAGCTGGTTGTGTTCCTGCGTGTGGTCCCCAGGCCATGGGGCCACAGAGGCTGCACTGCGCAGGCAAGGGGCACCTGCACAGAGAAATGACTGGTTGCTGTGCCAGCCAAGTGTGGTATCTCCACAGTGATGTAGGCACGGAGCTCTTGGTTCCCAACTGACCAAGGCGGGACTGGTAGCATAGACCTGTCATCCCAGCACTGTGGGAAGCTGAGGCAGGAGGATATTAAGTTTCAGGGCAACTTAGTGACCCAGTGAGACCTTGTTTCAAAATCAAAATTAAAACTATGAGTTGGGCATGGCAGCTGAGGGTGAAGGAACTCGGCTTGATTCCACTGCCACACGTAAGTGTGAAAATGAAAGAAAAACTAAAAAAAAAAAAAAAAAAAAAAGCCAGCACAGGGCCGAGAGAGGAGTGTGTGGCCATGGCACCCCCTCCTACAGTCCACCGATCTCTCCTTGGGGTATACAGAAGAGCGTATCGCTAGCATCTTGCTTGCTGGTCTCCCTACGTGGTGTTCCCGACTGTTCCAAGGGCCAGTGCTCTCCAGTAACGCCTCGTTTTACAGGAATGCGGGGAGACCTTGAACAGGCTGCCTCTGAAAGTCACACCTCTGCAAATACTGACTCGCGATTACAGATTGCCCTACTGTGAACCTATGTGCAGAAATATCAAATTGCAAGGCTTGATGAAAAGCCAGAGCAAATGCCTACATTTTAAAAAATGATTACAACAGGACACGCACTACTAGGAATCTTCCTTAAAATCCACCCCTTCTCTTGCGCACACCCTCCGTGGTTCTGGACACATTCTGAAGCAGATCTGGTTGTTCAGCCACACTGTCCCGGCTGCCCTGATGTTCTGAATTGACGGGACACATCAACCTTCGGTGGTCATTTGAACTTTGGGGAAGAGCCAGAAGTCACACGGTGCGAGACCCGGTGGATAAGGCGGGTAAGGACCCACCTCCGTGTCACTACGAGCTCATCTTTCTGTCTGGCAGCACGCGGCAGCAGCTGTCACTGTATTTTTTGATCACACTACGTAAACACAGTCAAGAAAGAGGACTTCCAGAACCACTTCAGAACGTGGCCGGAACCGTGGGACGACTGTGCTGTAAGCGAAGGGGACCCGAGGGGCGTGTGACATCACCAGCTCTTACTGTAGCCATGTAAAAACACAAACGGGGACCTGCGTGTTCCCATCCCCGCTCATCTGTGAGGGAAGGTGGTTTGGGTCAGGGCGCCTGGATTCTGGTCCCGAGCTCCAACATACCTCTGTGGATAGGAGCCATGTGACATGCCACAAGTCACCCAATGGCTCACGCAATGAACTCATCATCTCTAGCTCACATCACATCAAAATAAAACAGCGTACACAAAAATGCCTCGGCACCTCTATGCGCACAGGCAGAGGCATGGCTGTGCAGGGAGCACCTGCCCGGGGTACCCAAGGCCAGGTTCTGTCCCCAAGAGGGCCGAGAAAAGAAGCGAAAGGAATTCAGTGTGTGCGCGTCTGCACAGATGTCCCTTGGAGTCACGAGAGTTGATCTAGGACTTCCCCAAGATATCAAAGTCCGCGGGGCTCGAGTACCTCATGCAGAATGAGCCCCGCTGGAACAGAGCCACGTACACCCCTGAACTGTGGCACCGCCTGCAGGGGACAGGGTG